>JACDJE010000106.1:1542784-1563108 GCA_016647715.1 Pavo muticus
TTTTTTTTTTTTTTTTTTAAGAATTTCTCTACATATAGTTTTTTTTTTGTTTCCCAGTTTCAGTCTCTGTATTGTTTAATTTCACAGTAACAGATTTAACTTTCTATGCTACAGGCTGAAAGAGGGAAGACAAGCTGAGACCAAAATTAAAATCAAGTTGTGTACTTAACTGATTAATTAAAGGAGGGATTTCAGTCTTGCATCTATTGCAGAATTGGGATAAGGTTTTGTCAAGTAGTTGCTTACATGAACCAGGCAAATATCCGGGCTCTGATCAACTTCTTGTAAAGTCAGAGATGAATTTTAATGTGATGCAGAAGCCTTCAATCCAAACAAATCCACGTAAATTGTTTGGTCAATTCTGGGTATCACAGAGCTTTCAGAAATGTCCTTGTACTGGCAGATAACATGAAAACCACCAGCATAAAGTTTTAAGTGATAAGCATTTCCTATAACATAAAACAATAAACTAGAGATGCTATAGTTGCACAGTTGAAGCTACAACATTATAGATATACAATAAAAAGTTCAATTTATAAAGTTTACATTGCACTCTGCTGAGAAATCAGCAATTCCTGGTGAAGTATTTTATTGCTATTGTAGAACATACTGGAGTATGTTATTATTTTATCTTGCTTTTTGCTCATCTTTGGTGTTTTCCAGGAATTGTTGAAAATTCCTGAGGAAAAAATGGGGCTCAATTTTGTCTTCTGTTCCACTCTGGACTTACACAAGTTTTTTTTTAATGCACTTTGGTTTTGATGAAAAAAAAAAAAAAATTGCCCTTATAATAGCAGCATCTGCAGTGTGAAGAACATAAAAGGACATGGACTACTAAAATTGCAAAAGATATACTATAGCGAAATATAGGTGAATACAAAATCAGCACTGTTGATTACATTCTCAGCTATCTCACTACACATTTATCATCATCAGAAAACAACAAAGGGAGCTGTTGAAAATAATACGAGCCAATGTTGCTATTTTCTGTGCCATTCTCACAGCCATACATCTCTGGAAGAAATCCAAATAGTAACTAAATTGAATAACATTCTGCAATTCAAAGAGATTGTGATGGGAAAATGGCAGGAGCTAATGAAATATGGTGCAAGTTTAAGAAACACCATTTCAGAAGGGGATGTTATTTCACAAACAGCAATAAAAACTCTTCATGGAGATGATGAGCAGGCCATGACTGCAGGAACATTGTTGCAGGAAGATGACATCTTAATTTAGCTGACTCTGCAATCTTTAGGATTCCATTTGCCCTGATGCTGAATACTGTGCTCCAGACTTAAAGAGACTTCTACTGCTTCCTCCAAAGAGGGCAACTCTGTGCTGAATGCCTCTGTGAACAGTGTCCGAGCTGGCATATTGCATGTGGTGGCTGTACCCCCTCTAATTTCTGCTCCTCTTAGGCAGTGGGATTACAAACTGGCTACAGGCTCTTTCCATTATAACATAACTAGCTGCAGGACTCTGCTGGAGCACATTTCAGCACAACTGGTTGTTAAAAATCACAGATGATTTCTGAACTGGCTGCTAGAAACCATCTTTGGCAAGCTTTGCTCCCTGCTGGTTCCGTCTCCTCCCTGGAGGCTGTATCTCCATGCTTAACTAGCAGGAGGCTCTTCTTCCCCCTAATCTACTTAGGCATGGACCCAAAAGTATTCACTCTCTGTCCTCTGTCCCTGAGCTGCTGCACTCTGGCATCCTGGCCAGAATGATTGACAGCAGCTTGGCAGCTCATCTGGATAGCCACTGCCTTGAGCTGGACTTTCAGGCTCCTGCTCTGTAGAATGACAAATAGAATGTGGTGCCTTAACCTCTGGAGGCTCATCTTGAAACACCTGAAAGGCTTCTGATTTTCAAAGAATACTATATGCAGCCATCTGCAGAAAATTAAATTTCTTGAAGGTGTGTGAAGCTGGGAACTGAGAACCATGAGCTCATGAGTCAGCTGCGAATACCATTTGGAGAAAAAAATAAGATTTTTTTGTAGCCCTTAGGATTATATTAATTATTTTGCTTTATGTTTCTAAAAACTCCCTTGAGATGGTTTGAAAATCATGTTTAAACAGGGCACGTTTCAGCAGTTTGCTTTTTTGTGTAAATGGGCAAAACTTGTCCTTACTATTTTTGGCAGGGTTACATTATGGAGTGTATTGACAGTCGGTGTGTTAAAGAAAGGGGAAGGATTACTTTATTTAAAGATGTCACAAAATGGTTCACTACTTTGAGAATTAAGTGGTGTAACTTTGGGAAATACCTAAAATGTATGAAATGAAACCAGATTGTGCTGCTTGCAGTTGTCTCTGTTGTGCATATGTCTGGTACCCTGATGCATGCTAGAACATCAAAGTACTGCTTCTCTCTTCAACATGGAACAAACAGAGCCACTTCTACTCTGAGTCATCAGACAGATGTTGCTTTGGTGACAACATGCTACATACACGCTAGCTACAGCACATGTGGGCTGTCTTCTCTGACTGACATCTACGCAAAGTTGAAGTACGTTTGCTTCAATAACACACTGAAGAAAGTAGGCACCAGCAGGGGTGACCAGATGAAGCATGGAGTAAAGATAATGATTTATTCATTATGTTCCCTGTTCACTGTGACCTAAAACTGGATACTAATTAAAAGATTGGAGAACTAGGCTAGTGAGTTAAATGGATTTATCCCTGTGTTTTGATGGCTAGAGAGTGAATGACTATAGGTGGAGGATGGTCATGTCAAATTAAATGAATTATTTGGCTTTCTAAACGTGAAATGCATTTGAATATATTAGGCATATACATTATGCATATAGCAAGCACTAACATTTTGAATTTAAATTCTGGAGTAGAGTTAACAAGCACTGATCAGCCATGAAATCTGTGGCTGCAGAGGGAGATTTGGAGCACATCTAAGCCCTTTTTGTCCAAAATCTGAAAGACCCCTTTCTAACCCTCACAGAGTGGAGTCATTCCTGAGCTTTTAACAATTACGTTCATACAAGAGACAAAAGAGTAAGCACTGAGACTACTGTAGGCTTAGTTGCTACTACTACCACATTTTCTTTTCCAGAATTAAAAACAAGAAAACAGGTGAGACCCTTAAATTCCCCATCAGTCTATTTCTCCTTTGGGCTTAAGCTCATTTATATTGGAGCATAGTTGTCTTACATCACTTTCAGAAAATACTGGCAGTACTTTATCTCTGCTTTGAATTCCTTTGCAGTGGCTGTGAAGACAAGAGAAAACTAAGCTTTCTAGGCTTGCTCTCGACAAATGCAAACCATAAGAATGCTGTCTAGCCAGTTCTGTTCATCTCTATAATTACTTAAAGGAGTACAGCATGAATATGAAGTAGGTGTAAATCTTTAACATTTCACACTCACCATTCACACAGATGATGTTTATTTTACACACATTATAAATGAGACTAAATAGCTCCCAAAGCTGCAATGTCTCACAGAACCAGGCCCTCTGCTTCAGCAGTTAACATTGGCCGCCTAATCATTTGCTTGAATATCACCAAATTTCTTAACAGTCCTTTGTCCAATAAATAATGTTACAATCCTGTATCATTCATAACATTACATTCTGTGAGTCTTGTCAGTGTGGATCTATTCATTGCTCAACTATGGTTCTTCCCCAGTAATATTAATTTAGGTAAGAAGAAATAAAAAATAAAAATAAAAAGCTGCATCTACAATAAATGAATAGTGAAAAAAGGTAGGGTTGTCAGGTCCAGGACATAGAAATAGAGCTATATTTGAAATTAAGCCTGTGGACATATACCACTGGGAGGTACTCTGAAATCCCTTAGTGTGTTTAACATTAGGAAACCCTCAGTCTTATTTTTACTGCTATATCGTGCTTGCACATAGTTTTTTGCAAGTGTTAGCATGTATTAGGACAACTATCAGCAAGACTGTGTAGACTGGAAACAGTTAGTGCTGCTTAAACAGCGTTGTCAAATCACACGTCATAAAAATATTACGGTCAAATCTAAAACAGTGAGAAAAAAAAGGCTCCATTCTAACACAAGGTCTTCGTAATATAGCAGACAGAAGTGCAGTTCTCTGAAAGTCTGCTTTGCACAGTGCTCAACTGCTTTGCTGGTGTTATTTTGATAGCTTGCCAGTGCCTTGTAGATATGAAAACTATGTAAAACGTGCTGCTTGGATGAGCTACTGTTAGCTCAGTAATCCGGGAGCATGCTAGATTCCTAATCGTTTTATTTTCATATGTGAGTTTCTGATGTATGAAACATAAAAGGGAGAAAGATTTGGGCTTTCATTCATTTACCATGCAGAGCCATGGCTGGTGTGTTCTCTACCTCTGTGGATAGAGTGATGGCTCAAGCAAGTGTAGCCCTTTGCATGCTGTCATGTAGCCTTGCGCTGTACAGCTCAGTATAGGCATTTTCCTCAAGTGCTTATACTATAAATTAGCATTGAAAAGATCATAAATCTATTCTGTACCACATAAATAAATACAGACCTCTTTAAATCTTTTAAACGCTTGCCTTTACCATCAAAAGTCACCTTAAAGGAATTTTTCCTCAATTTTTTCTTTGTTTGGTGAAAGAAAAAGATGTTTTTCCCTAAACAAATAACAAACATGATTGTTCACTTATTTCTACATTTTTTTTCAAAAGCTGAGAATGAGGTGGGGAGAGGGTGGCCTTAGGGAAAAAGCAGGGAAAGTTGACAAAGAAGAAAAGTAAAAATTCTCATTTAACAAGATTGCAAGAAGTCAGCCAAACTTTTCATATTCCATAGAGGATGACGTAAGTTTTGTTATTATTATTTTTCATGACATTTTCCCACTTTTTTAAGCCCTTATATACCTTATGTATTAGGTCAGCATGGGTTTTACGAGTCACAATTTATCCTCCAGGATTACTGTCAATTACAATTGTAACAATCTTAAATTGTTCTTGCTAAGAGTATGTTTTAAATATGTCAAAGACCTTCCAGGCTTTCCCCCAGTCTCTTCATCAGCCTGTCCTTTAGGAAAACAGCCTGCCAAAAATATGTAGCGTTTCATGTTAAGCAGGGAAGGATTGCTATCTGATGGAAGGAACACAGGAAAGGTTTGGGGAGAAGGCTTCCTCCGTGAGCTCCTCAGCCTCTCTCAGATGAGAAACATCTCATGGAAAGTGGAGGTAAGAAAATAACTGGCTTTAGAAGAAGGAAATTGAAATGTGCTAATGTAAGAGTGAAGGCCTGAGGTGCTTAGCCTGGTAAAGTGCTTCCCTACTTTCATACACTGGGAAGGACCAGTAGACTGGAGCACACAAGACTTACTCTTCAGGTAAATGGTTAGAAAGGCAGAATATTTATAAGACATCTGTTGGATCTCTCCAGAGATTTATATCTAGAGATACACGGAACAGCCATTGTGGATGTTAAAACTTGATTTAGCTCAGTAATGTGTCTTCAACTGTGCCTAAAGAAACATGCACACACATGTGTAAAACCCTTCTTTTTCATGGTAATAGGAGTAGATTACTTTTACTGATATTGGTCAACTGTTGTATAGTCATAAATACAGTGAGGAAAACAAAGCACACTAAGGTTGACATTCGCTCTATCTTAAGGAGCAGCCCATAGAGCACTTACAAGTTACTCACTTGTTAGGCTTGTATTACTAAAGACAGATAAAAGTCCTTGGCACAAGTCCAAGTTTTCTTCTCTCTGTTGAGTAAGAGTTTGTATTATCTCTTCCTACTCTTGGGAAGAGGAAGGTCTACAAGTGACATTCACTTGTGCTTTTTGTGCTCTGGGGAGGAGCAGAGAAGGAATTGCATAGCTTAGGGACCTTAGGAATGCCCAACCCATGCAGTCTCTCACTCTTGTAATGCTGATGGAGCAGCTGTTCCAATCTATTCCTGTATTTATGTGTTTGTGTGTTACTAAGAAGAACATAATTTAGCAGAAAAAAAATGATAATTTCATCAGTGAATGTTTTCCCATTTCTAGTTGATGCAAACAGAACAGCACTGAAATTTAGCAAAGTCTGTTGTATAGCCTAGCCAGCTAACACTTCTCCTTTGTCCCATATGTGTCTCATATATTTCTCTTGTTGCTGGTAATGTGGCATATAATGTAACAAGAAGGTGTACTACTGAATTTGTTTGTTGGCCACCTCTCTGATAGAGAATAATAAGCACAACAAAGACACACAGTTTTCTGCATGCTGTTGTGTTGATCCAGCATCTGTCAGTTTCTGAGAAATTAAAGCCAAGTGCCAGAATTTGAATTGGGGCTCAGAATTACAGAAAAAGACACAACTTTGGGTCTTATTGTGCTCAGCAGGGGTCGCGCTCCACAGCAGATGTACCAGAGGGAAAATTAAAACACGTAGGTCTGGAGAGACTTGAGTCTCTGCACGGTGAAGCTGCTCCATATTACTGGCATTATATGATGTTATATATGTTATTAGAACAACATTGTGGTGGGGTGATGTAGTTCGGTTGTTATTAGTAAGTGTCATTGTGTGCTGATTGCAAATGCTCAAGTGTTTAGAAGGGGGAATCAAGGACACCAAATGGGGAAAAACAATACACAGGAGTCTAATACTTTTAAGAGGATAAATGATCTTTTCCTGAAGAAAGCAGAAAATGTTCATGTCTAAGTCTGCTACAACATTTTCTAATAGAAGTAAATAAAGATGCAAAAGATCATTCCGTTCTTTTTATGTGCAATTATAATGTGTCGATTGGTCTTTTGCTGATCTGCGCGGTTCTGGCATGACAAGCTGATCGACTCTCTGCAGAATATTCCAGTGGGGTTATGGCTGGTGAATCAGAAGGGATGCTATTTTGGGATTTAAAAATAGCTGAAATGGAACAGGAAGGAGCTAATAAGTGCATGCCCTTCAGGAGTCTTCCTGGTTGATTTGGGACTTGGTTTTCCACAGTCATATACATATGTACAGTCAGATACATATATTCAGTATAGATCACTACTTACGTGTCACTAAGGACGTATATGCTTTACCTGCCAGCTGATTGCAGACTATTTGAAGAATTTTAGATGTGATAAGCAAGTGTACATCACAGTGGCAGGTACTTTACAGACCTCCTCATACATCAAGTAAAATACTTTATAAATGGATTCAACTCATTAACTGCCTTCTTCAAATATATTTTTTTAGAGCATGGCCAGGCTGTTGTGAGAATCCCATGCTCCAGTGATCCCAAGTAGCTGAAGTGGCCTTGGGGATTTTGGATCATATTTGACATTGGTCCAGACTGGTCTGAGTAGACACATATAGCCCTGCCCTTGGAGAGTGTTGAGGGGACCAAAACCATAAAATAGTGACATTTCTAAGCTCTGTCACCCTCCTCTGGTATGCAATTTGGATATATTTTGCCATGAGCACACAGACTTTACAGGTAGGAAAAGCACAGCTCAAAAGTGCAATGCAGCTATTTATTGGAGAAGACACACAAAAGAGTCAGTATTGATGTGCTGCCAGGCTAAAAATTAGTTTGCTCACAGCTCCCCATGAAACGCAATAGAGTCATTGCTAGGTAGGCAGGGAAAGACTATATTTTATGGTAAGGAGTGGGCCTTTGAATGAGTTTGCATCAGCTAAGCTGAATAATATTGTGTATTATTTACCAATAATTATTTAACTCTCCTATCAGAGTCTTCTTGCATCAGATCATGCAAGACCTTGTGATCCTGGTGACTGCCATCTTACAGCTTCTGACAAAAAGAGAGCAAGGAGCCAGTGGACTAGATGGAAAGAGCTTAAGGGAAGGGGGAGAACAGTATGAAAAGCATTTATGAAACAGAAACCCTCCTAAAGGTGTTGCTAATGTTAGAAAACCTCTCTCCATTCTCGGAGGGATTGTACAAATGTTCAGACTAGTTGCTTGTCTGTTTTGATTCCTAAATGCTATTTAACCATGCAGTCTGGGGACTAGAAGCCTTAAGTGTTGCATTTTTTTCTAAAACACTTTTCCAAATACACTTCCTTTTTATCACAAGGAATTGTTGTAAGTAGAAGGAGCTCTGGAGTTCAGGTGTGTGCTCTGAGATTGCTTGCTCCACAGGCTTTGTGAAGTAGCAGAGATGAGGCTGAAGCTCACCTGATCTCTTCTGGAAATGCATGTAATGATCATAACTCAAAAAAATGCAACTACTACTGCAGTCCCTTTTTCTCCAGGGAGTCATTCAAGGTACTTTTTAAAGATTAATGAGTAGGATCCAGCTTACTATTGAAGGAAAAGCTAAAATACGTTGTGATTTCAAAAGGAACACAGTTTTGCAATGTGTGAGGTTTCACAGGACAGGATCTGGTGATTCAGCTTAGCTGGGTTTTTATTGCAGTTTATCTAAAATGTGTAGAAAAATCTCAACAGAAAGGATAGATAGAAATAATGAATGAGTAATAGTGGAGACTGCGGTGTGTTCATCCTCACACTGAAAACCAAGTGTCCTCATCAGAAAATTGGGCACAAATATTCCAGCAGCATTCAGCTAGCAGTTGAGATATGTAGCTATAAGTATGAGCCTATATTTTCTTCTTGTACTGCATCAGAAAGTTGTCTTCATAGCTCTCCAGATGCAGAGGTACTTAGAATCAAGCTGTCACTGCAGTGAAAGAGCTAAGGTAAATGGAGTGTGAGGTTAAACAGATGTCCAAGAAGGCAGGTTGGAGACAACAAGGCAAAGGAAGGCATGTCAGCTTCTGGATAAGGAAGGAAGTTTTGGTCTTATGAAAGGGTGAAAACTTCTTGTGTTTGATAATGTACTGAAGGAGATGTCAAGGCACCCTGACCGTCAGCTTGTTTCATTTTGTTTCATTTCAGAAATTCATTAGAAATGTTGACTGAGTTAAACTATGCCTAAGATGTTTCAGATGTGTTGAACCCACAATTCTGGGTGTGAAGCCATATTGAATCAATGTGAGAAATTAATATAATCCAAGTAAATAACATTCATGCTAATGCAGAGTTTTTTTGTCTTGTGGACACTGTGAACACTGAGAAACTACAATCCATTTTGAGCTTTCCAAAACATGGCCATAACATATACGTTTCTCCTGTGAAATGCCAAAAAGCATGTTATTCAAATTAGGTTCTTATGGCAGGCTTTTAAATTCACATTTGTATGCCCTAAATATGTATCCCAGTTCCAACTTTTGTGGAAAACCATCATTTGAGAAAAGCATAATATAACTTTAAAAGGTGGCCAAATTTTAGCTAATATTGAGTAAATAACCAGTTCTAAAGCTTTGTGTAGTCATGACATATACAAGAAGGCAATTACTTTAACATGGGTTTAGACTTGTTCATTAGCCAAATAATATCTGAGTGTTACCCTTTAAAATTCTCTTTATGAAGCCATCTAGGAAGAATATCTTTCTTTGCCCATAACCTCATTTCTAAAATCATCAATATGACATTGCTACTTGAGAATGACATAACTCTTTGTATTAGTGGTGATCCTTGTAAAGAACGCTGTTACTAGCAAGATAAATAATTATATGTTTCAGCACATTATATCAACACAAATAATCTTTGGCTACTGTACTGTTATCAAGTGTATATCATCAGTTTATGCAATGTTTACAAGATCACCACAAATACCAATTAGTATGGCTGATGAAGAGGACATTATCTGTGGAACAGTGTTTGCCACCTCTATTCACAATGAATAATGGTCTAATCAGTCAGTTTGAAGTGCTGTGAATAAAGGAGCAGATTCTGGTTCTGTTTCAATGGATTTGTATCATTTCTGTAGAGAGTTGCACTTCTCTGGCACAGTCAATGGAGCTATACCAATTTGCAATGAAAGAGAAACTAGTAAATGCTTTTTAGAGGTATTAATACTTTTAAGTTCTTCTACTGCTGTCCTGTCACTGGGTTAAAGTCTCATAGTATGAGAATGCACATTTCTGAATGTGCAGTTAAGGTCAGACGACGGCCAAAAGTGCAGATGTACAGTTTTTGGCAATTTCAGTGGTTCCTCTCCAAATATCATATCCATATGCCTTCCCTTTGCTTTAATTCTTCCAAGATCTATTTGGAGTAGTTTTAAAAATATTTTATTATCTTAGCTTTTATGATTCCAGTTGATAAAAACAGTCTATCTTTACCAAGCATAGATTGTAATATCCTACTACACTGTGGCAAAGTGCTGTGATTTAATTTTTATTGCATTTTCTAAAATTAGTATAAACCATAGAAACTGAAAATCTTTCTTGGGAAAGGGGGTGATAAAGATAAAAGAAAGCAGCATTTAGTTTTCTCCCCAACCAGTTCCAAATGTGCCACTGTGCCTATTACATCCCATAAACACCAGGGCAAAAGCACCAGCTGCTCATTACCCTCAGAGGAAATGCTATTTCCTCTCATTTTGGCACAAACTACCCCCCAAAAGGAAAACAGCCCTTGTGAGCTGCAGCTAAACATGAACTCTTTGCCATAGTGTTACATATATAAACAATGTGATGTGATATGCCTCTCTTGGCAGCCAAGCCCTACAAAAATATGAAATAAAAAGAGGTCCTAAATGAAAAGGCATAAGAGGTGTTTGCATTTGAAACAATTTCTGGGAGATTTTCCACAAGCTTGACTGTAACTGTTACTCATTGGGTGGCTGGGATAAAGACAAGCAGGGAACTAAGCACCCTTAATTTGTTAATGCCACTCAGAGGTCTCCTGCTAATGCCAGTTAGAGTGCAAAATTTATTTAAAAAAAATAAAATCAGCTGAAAAGTGCTATGCACTGCTGTACGTTAAATGGGAGGCACACTGAAACATCATTAATATTTGAGATGGTCTTTGATTTAAAACGCTCATTAGTGCTTTCAAAGTATTGGAAAGCAAACCAGAGGGAGAATCAGCACTCTCTTAAGCAAGGACTCCTGAGGATCCTTGAGTTGTTGCTCATCCAAACACCAGCCTGAAGCAGCTAGAATCCATCCCACACCAGTATCATCCATTTTTATTAGATAAATTAAAAAGCTGTATTTTCTAAGCTTGTGTTTTGTTCAAGGGCCACAGCTGCTGCTTGCTGCTTCTAAATTTCAGTGTGAATCTCCTTAGCTGTCTTTGCCATCACTTTTTTTTCCCAGCTTGGAGTGCCCAGGCTGAGCTCAAGTACATGTCTGGAAAGAGAACAGAAAATCCATCAGTTTCAGTTGTGCCAGTGGATAAATAGGTGAGATTGACAGCTGCTAAGGAAAGGTTTAGGGAAGAAGAGGTGCAATGCAAGGAGGAAGCATTCTGAAAGGCCTTTTACTGAAAAAATTGTTTGCGGATTCAGAAAAAAAAGAACAATAAGTGACTAAGATGGTGGATGGAAACTGGAAAGGAAAGGTGCCAACAAATGCTGGAGATAAAAAAGTATCTGGAATAGATCTTGAGAGGTATTTGCATGGTACCTACATTCTATTTTTCTAAGAATGGTTGGACACTAGAAAGTAGACTTAAAGAAAAACCCAACAACAGTAAAACAACAAAAAGAACAAGCCACAACTAAAATGTCAAATCAAACAGGAGGAACCAATTCTTAGCAGTTTCAGGTATAGTTTGCTGCTTATATATAGATTAGCAGGAGGGAGAACTGAAAAGAAAATCAAATCACATTGGTTACTTGCTAATAATCAGAGTAAACCGTCTAAAAGATTGTAAAAACAAAGCAGATGCCAGCAGGATTGAAAATAAAACATTCAGCTCAGAATGCAAATAGTTCTGAGACTGTAAGGTTTCCCTAAAGCTCTGGCAAATGTTTGGCTGGATTGATATTTTGGGCACTGATCTGCACAGCATTGATTGTGAGCTGAATATGAGCAATGCAGAGAGGCAGATTTTCACTGAAGAAAAAAAAAAAGGCCATCTATTGTCTTCTGTGAGGCTGAGAGGCCTTCTGGTGCATTTCCTCGGCTGCAGTTGGCATGCAGAGCCTCCTGCCCTGATTTCCACACTGTGGGTGCTGTGTAACTGGGAAGGCAGCCCACCAGGCACTGGTGAGGTGTATTCTCTGCAGTGACCCAGGCTGCCAACCTCACCCCTCAGAGACTAATGGCCTTGGGTCAGGCCAGTAGCTGATATAAATCAGAATAATCCCACTTCCACGAGCCCTGAAACTGCACTGTGCTAAAACACACATTGGCTTTTGATCTTGGAGCTGCCAGAGAAATAGTGACACACTTCAGTATGTTCGTAACTTTTTGTTATTCTTGTCTTCCTCGATTTCACATAGCACATCAGTGAAAGACTGGAATGAGTGAACACTTAATTTTTGAATGGCTCTACAGGGCTACCTCCCATTTCTTTTTGATGATTTCCCATAATGTAGGTTAGAAAATGGATGGGAATGGTTGTATTATTAAACAAATGTCTCTGCTATCTTAGGAGTATAATGAGCATCAGTGCATCAGTCTTGAGTGAATATATACTTCGTCCTGGGTCACAATCCTTTAAATGACATTTTACAGAATACCATTTATCTGGGTATCAACCATTTTTGATTTAGTCTTGATTTCCTTGATATCTTGCTGCTATACATCACAGACTTATACAAGACTATAAGGAAGTCACTTGGAAAAGATTCTCGTCCTTTCTAATTAGAAATGTAATACCATGGGTAGCAATTTTGCATCTCCTCAATTCTTATCAAGTTCATATCAGATAGACAGTTTAATCTTTGTTCACAGAAAATAGCATTGCTAGAGCTCAGTAACTAATTTTTCTGTTTGTTTACTCTGAAAAGGCAAGTTACAAAAATGTGACAATTTTTCATTACAAAATTAATATTAACACATTTTACAGCAATAAAAGTATTTAGCTTTAAAAATCAAGTACAGATGAAAACAGTTAAAAATAAATGCAACAAAATGTCACTGAGAGCATCAGAACTTTATTTTGGAATCTTATCAGTGCTGTAGGAGTACAGTTTTTGAGAAAATGAAAATGTTGTGGAATATTTTGGTTGGATCAAATATCAGTTTCTGAGACTATATTAAAAGGCTTGAATTAAAGATAGAGCCTGTATGCATTGCTAATTATCCATGTACCGTGTCTAGTGCAATTTGTGTCAAAACCCAGCCAAACATCCCGCAATGTTACGCTCCTATTGCCTAAGTACATAAGACTAAACAAGCATGGAGTTAAATTCTCCTGTCTGAGGCAAGAGACTGTTCCTTAGTACTGAAATCTGCTGACATGGAAACACAGAGAAGCTTTCATTGCAGCTAATGGCAGTGTACCTATCCTGTGAGTAATTACCAGTCTCCAGCCTTTGGTGCTTCTCTGCTTGTGAGACTAATGTTTATTCAGAACAATAAATATAAGGTCTATGACACTTTTAAAGTAATGTTCAGATGTGTCTGTGTAACCATGGATGAGTGGTGTTAGTAGTTTTATGCTTTAGTAAACATATTTGACTCCCTGAGTGCTCCAGGGACAGTAGTGGAGTGTGGCAGATGCCGGAGAAGCGGTAATGATTTGCAATTTTGGATGAACTTGTGGTAATAGAGAATGTAATGACAAGGTAGTGGGATCAGCTTTCATCGGCTTCATTTTCTGCTTCGTACAGAATATTAATGATTCATTTAGCATTGATCTGAATGGATTCGGAGCTCAAATTTGTATCTGTAATCTAGGAGATTGGTTAATTCTTATATCCTCACGCTAAGTAAATCTTCGTTGTGCTCACAGCTGTCTCTGCATAGTTAATGACCCTGAATAAATTCCATTATCATTCCTGGAAGTGCAAAGGTTTTTCATAGTGAGGAGCTGAAACTCTGCCCACAGCCAACCATCAGCCCAAGTGCAAAGGCAGGTCTTCCCCTAAGCCCAGCATCTTCCACAAGATGTTGAGCACTGTTTGCTACCAGACACTTTGAGTGGGAATTTAATGCATGCAGTCCCTCAGAGATGGGGCTAGCTATTGTCCCAGTCCTATGTGAACCTCAGGCACGTATTTAACTTTATCCACACAAGAAAGTCTCTAAAAGTTAGCAATGCTAATCATAGATGTGATGCTTAGCCTGATTTAAATCATTTGCAAGTCCCAGACCTGTATTTTCAGTTTTGATCAAGTGATGAAAACAATTTATTCCTCTCAGTGTGTGATAGTTTTGAACACTTTGTTCTTTTGACCCACTAAATGAAAAAGTACTTTTACCTAAAGTAAGCTTTTCACCTGGTCTGAGCATTGATGTGCCAAATGTAACAGGCTGGGAGAAATTAATTTCTACTTATTTTCTTCGTCACGGGTGAACAGAAATATTTTTGCAGGGGCTACTTAAAGCATTTTAGACTTACACATGAAAGGATTGTTTCTTTATTTGAAATTGTAGACACTTCACAATCAGACAAAATAAAGTAGAGAAATGACTATGGCTTTGGGGAAACGGGTTTCTAACCAGTAAGCATAAAACCAGTACTGATAGAATGGAAGAAAAATCTGTACTTAATCAATTTGATCAAATTTAACCTTTACAAAATTGAGCTTTTCCTGCATAAGTCATGCATGCACCTGCTGTGCAAAAGGAGGAAATCTTCTGTATCTAGGAGACTACAGCCAGCTAATCAACTTTAACAGTATATTATTTTCCTGTTTTAAATTTTTTTTCCTATCTAAATCCTAGGGACTGACTAACAAGAACACGGAGTACCTGCGGTGACTTCTGATTTACAAGATTCTAGGTTCAGTACATAGCTCAAATTTAGCTGGTTCATAACTACATGAGCAATGTGAAATTTAGAATAGTCATCATGAAAATGTGATAGAAGCAATAGTTGAAATTTTCAATTTAGTGGTAGGATTAAAACAAAATAAATATAGAGATGATGACTAACGAACAATTAAAGAAATGAAAAAAATGTTTCCTTTCGTTCTACAAAATAATAGTCCTCCTCAAGAACTAGAAATATCTTCAGGGCTAGTTTTAGATATCAAACTCATATTGTCTAGCACCTGACAATGCAGCAGGTTCTCCTGCTGGCAGTGGAAACATCTATAGAGAAAGAAGTTTCTCACTGTGTGATCAAAGATGTAGGTAGAAACACTAATTTCTAAATATTTTCCCATCTGGAGTTGCTATCATGGGTACTTCTGCGGAGCCTCCTTCCTTTCTGAACTGGGGAATCATCAAGTCTTGGGTAATAGTGAGAATTGACTGTTAGTGTCTCTAGAACAAATGTCTAACCCATGTATCGTGTGTAAAATGCTGATTTAAGTCAATATCACCCTCTTACTATTCCTGGAAACTACGAATTTCTACAACAAACTAAATAAGAAGCTGAAATTAGAGAGTGCTAATCCCCATTTTTAATGAAACACTGTAGGTAAATACCATATCCTTTATTTTTTAGAATAATTTAAGTGGAAATGTATATCGATCCTTAAAATAAGCTGAGGACAAATAGAAAGAGGAGATTAAATTTTCATCCAGCATTTTTTAAAAATGAAAACATCCACCTGTTCAGGCAGCTCCAAGTTACACAGGTAATTTGGCTAGTATGAGTAATCACAGCTTGTGAGCAAGCAACTTCAGCAAGTGTGGAAAAATCTGTTTTATCATGGGATTACAACAGAGAAGGAAGATTAACTCTTGTAATATATCAAGTGTATCTCACTGGAGAATTCCCTTTTACTCTTTGGGTTGGTTTCACTGGCTATGTAGACATGCTTTCCTTTGCTCCATATGCAACCGCCCCCAAACAATTAAATTAAAGCTATTTCATTTACTATTTTTTAATTCACTTGAGTATCAATAATTTTCATGTAACATTCATGTCCTCCACTAGCTTATATCCTGTAATGTTTTCTAAAAAAAGAGGAAAAGAAAAAAAGGTGAGTAGAATTGTTTGATGTAGGTAATTGGGTGATAAAGGTGGAACTCAGATTTATCACATCTAAATTTTTCCTTAAGTTCCTTGCTTCATTTATTACCATAACACCTCCGTACCCCTTCTTGGGAAATTCCAAACAACATAAAAAATAAAATAGGAGTAGGAAGGAAGGACAGATGGACAGACGGAGAGATCTTTCTTTGACACTTGGTTTTGTTACTCTCTTCCTAAAAGTCAGATTCTAAAGACTTTGATGTGTGAACTTTTTCTCCTGAGATTTTCATGTTACTGTGACTCCAAAAGATACAGTAAATAATGGAGCTCCTCTGATATTCCAGAAGCAAGTGTGAAACAGAACCTGATCTCATGGGTTCTGAAAGAAAATAACCAGATCTTCAGAACAAAACAATACTTCCTTGGTTCAGTTTATGGAGAATCACTACCCAGTTTAAACCAGCATGAGTTATTAGAAGTTCAATATTAAAGAAAACAGAAATTAACTTGAGACTCTTATTCTTTCTTGGAGACTTTTCTGTATAATAAGTCCTAAAAATGCTCCAGAACAGATTAGTGTATGGAATGGTTTGAGGCTTGGTTTTGGATGAGAATTACTTTGTCCATCACCCAGCTTTTTCGCTGTGAAAATACAAATACAGGAAAAATAACAGATTTTAAAGTTTTGCTTGTTTCTTTTTTACCGCAAAAAAANCCCCCCAAAAAAAAAAAAAAAAAACAACCAGCAGATCTTAAAGCCATCCTCTGCTATGAGTAAATCAAAGAAAATAAGAAAATAAGAAACCTCCTTCAGGCCTGTAGCAACCTCCCGTAGCTAATTTCCTTAATGCCAATGCAGATATATCATTAATGTATTGTATATCATTAATATCCTTGGAAGAAGATAACAAGAGCTATGGGTAAGCAATAGAAAAATGGAATATACTGACAGTCTGATCTAATTGCCATCAAAGCCAGAGAGTGAAGAAACAATTTGCAGACAGTGGAAAAGTAGGGCTGCTTATTCTGAAGATACTTTCTTTGAAGGAGGGAAAAGTTTGTCAGGGAAGTCTTACAGAAATTAAAGATCTACAGAGCTCTTATTTTTACTTCTGTTATAAGCTATTGTCGAGACAAATCATGAATGCCACACCGCCACTTCTGTGATTTTCTTCTAATTCCTTATTTTCTTTTGTAGACAAAACTGTAGTCAGAGTAAGGCAGAGGTATTCCTAATGATTACATTTGGTTAGTGCACAGTGTAGTGAGCACATGGAACAGTGACATGATCACTGGGCAACAATTGGGTGTCTCACTGCTTCTGTGCCTTCCTTGCCACTACCTGCAAAACTGTGCAGGCAAAACCAACTTGCAGTGCCCTACTCATGTGATGCTGGGGG
The DNA here is from genome assembly GCA_016647715.1 of Pavo muticus. Lineage (NCBI taxonomy): Eukaryota > Metazoa > Chordata > Aves > Galliformes > Phasianidae > Pavo > Pavo muticus. The sequence continues at coordinate 1,559,995 of JACDJE010000106.1, forward strand.
AGGTCAGCTTGCTGTAAACTTTATTTTTCAGTCCATTATAACTGTGCCTTTTCATAAAAACAGAATTTTAAATCAGACACTTTTGATTTTGCTCTGAGTAAGAAGGATAGCACAGGAGCCTGGAACTCCCTCAGCCTTCACCGCTGCAACCCAACCACAGTATTTCTAAAGTGTCTGTGACTCTGTTGCATTTCAGTTTGGCAATTTGGCAGAACCACGTATTTATCAGTTAGATCAAAACCATCAATATTTCGGACTTTCCCATAGTACTCCATTAGTTCTACAATTGTTTGTGTCTTTTATCTTCAAATTATAATCAAAACTTAAGGTGTCCATTGGAATAGGAATTCTGAGTGTCAACCACATCAGCTACCTTATTGCCTAAACATGCTATTGAGAAAAGTGAGGCGTTTGCCATAGATAGTGTTAATTAAAGCTGTCCTTGCCTAGCGCTGTAGTAAAGAATGTGTCACTGCTGATGAGATGACTGGTTTGCAATTCATAAAAAAAACCATAAAAAATATAAAATATCTTGTGCCTGAAGCCAGACTTTAGAAATATTTTTTATTTAATTAGAAAACCTAGGAATTTTTAAGGCAGAAAAATTCTGAAATCCTCACTAAGTTTAATTATAGAAAGATGGTCTACATGCCTACCATAAGGAATGGTAGCAATAGCATGACAAAATTCACAGGACTGCTTTGAGTAAAGTTTTAGGCCACACATGGTATTGCAGAAATGATAGAATGTTAAGCAGACAAAGTAATTTAAAGCATCAGCTAGTGTATGACTGCATACAACATCTGTATACATTTTAGATGTCATTTTGGGTGCGCAGCAATTTGTGGAACAAGTAGATCAAGGCATTTGCAGCAGCACTTTTTGAAAAGACAATTCACTAAAAGAAGTTGACAGTGTTTTACACTGTCATTTTTAATTATGCTTTAGCAGCGTCAGTTTGCACTTTAATTTTGAAAATTTTATTTATTAATTTAGTACAATTGCTGCATAAGGTGAGACATCTTTACTTGGAAGTGAACATTAAAAAATTCTGTTTGGATTATGTTTTTAAAAGGCTTTTAGGAACATAGATATTTTTTCCTGTTTTCGCTCTGTCCGCACTGGTGTTGTGAGGTAAAAATCTCATTTCTTTCCAAATGAATATATAATGAAGCTAGTACTAAAACAGTTAACTGGATAGCTGATATTTACAAAATCTTATAATGTAATGACTTCAAGTTCTTTGTTGAATATTCATTAAATATCATTTCCTCGTAGGGCTTATAAATCCTCTGAAATGCAATACATACGCACTTTAAAATTTGACAGAAAATACTCATATTTCTAAGATAAAGGGGTTTTTCTTCTTTAAGCACTCTCTCAAATCATATATAATCAGGAACATTGGCAACACTGCTGCTCAGAGAAGGACAGAGTGAACATCAAGAAATCCAAATGAATTCAATCCCATTAAATGTAATGGTGTGGTAAATCTCACTATACCATCTGCTGTAGAACGCTGAGACACTATTGGAATTCCACATCTTATTTACATAGCAGATAAGAATGTGTTGGGAGATTTATATGGCGAATGAATTCCCAGAGACAAAACTAAGTTTCTAGTCTGTTCACATCTGGGGAACATCTACATCTGTGGAGCATTATACAGAAACTACTGTAAGTTAGCCTTTCTGTGAAAGATCCTGCCACTTCATTCCAACATTACCCGTTAAAGAAAAACAAAATAAAACAATGAAGAAGTTCCTGGAAATGCTGGTGGGAGCTGAGCTACTTCATCAAAAGAAAGCATAATCTTCCCTGAATTAGTACATATTTCTGAAGGAATTAGCATGGAACATTGTAGCAGATAGGTTGTATCATATTTTAAACATCTGTGCTGCGAGTTCAGAAATCACCCTGTGGCAAAACATTAAGGAAAATATGCTACAGATTTATTTTTGCCCTTGCTTGAACATTTAGATTGACATCTCTCTCCATTTTAACTGGATTCATAACTTTCCTTTACTCAATACTGAAACGGAGCTGAGCTTCAGTCCAGTTTTGTACCAGATGATATCACAGGTGGGTGTATTTTGAACGATATATGAACTGCAAAGGAACAAAACACCGCACTAACCTCCACCTGATATGTTCCTCTTTATCATTATAGTTAATAAATGGTGAGCTTACTTGAGAATGGCATGCCCTTTGTGCACATTGATTGTAAAACCCATCACTTGTCGATTCAGTTAAACATTACAGTTCTAATGCATCAGAAGTGCATAAGGGAGCTGACCTGGGCTAAGGAAGCATTTTATGCAGGAATATTAATAGACTTCTTCTGCAGCTGCCTCATGTACTTCCGATTGGAAACCTCTGAACCAAAGCCAATTGACAGTAACAGATCTGGAAAGGAAGATGCTTTTAAATTACCTCCTTTCCATTTAATCAGACAAGCAACCTCTGAATCCCAAGCCGTAGGTGAATGTTTAAGAGAACATTCTTTATATAGTTAGCTGAACCATGCCCAAGAGCACCCACTGACAGCTTTCCTATTACCAGAAGGACAATGAATCATATGAACTTTGCTGACACACATGCTATAATAACTGTTACATTTTCTTTTAGGATATATCCTTGGGCTTGCTTTTGGCCTCACCTTAAAGGTGACAGCTTGTAAGCTACATAACCTAGCTTACCACTAAATCATCAATAACAGTTCATAAAATATCCTGTAATAATTTAGTAGTGCATTGGTGCTGATCCTAATGGAATCCGACATCAGCAGTTATGTTATTTCCTCCATGGATTCTGGATTCTTCTATTGAACATTTGTTAAAACAGTTGTTCATCTACAGTGTACATATTCCTGCCAAGCTTCATGGAAATATTTCTATTCATTATTTTTTAATGTCAATTCTCAGTAGAAATTCGTCTTTTCTGTTTGGAACTCAGTTTGGTGCTATACAGACATCTTTGTTTTATAAAGCAGACATAAGCACGTTTTATAAGCAGACTGACACGTTCCCATCAGGTTAATTGCCAATTTTTCAATGCAGCTTTCCAAATAGGAACATTAAAAGAAGAAAATATTTCCTGATTTCCTGTTTTTTT
>JACDJE010000106.1:1563154-1769934 GCA_016647715.1 Pavo muticus
CACTGAATGCTCTAAAACAGATTTCTGGGAAGTATTAGAACATTTTGGATGCTACCACAATACTCATATTCCTAACTGTTATAAATGATGTAAGTACTGTTATACTGGAACAACTTCTGTTCCAAAAAAGTTCTCATTGAAACAATGTGATCATTACTTTTCCTTAGTCATCATAAACATTTAGTAGTAATTTTATTAGGGATTTACAGTGGATCTTAGCCGGTATTTACCAACCATGACACCTGTTGTCCCAGATTCCCTTCCACCTTTTTTTACAGGTTGGCACAGCCTCCGCATATAGGGTGGTTGGTATTTCCTGCAGAAATTCCCATGTTGCTGTCAAACCTAGCATGTTGGCATGGGAATATCTTTGCAGTTTCTTATCTTTATTCCCCTTATTATGCCTGTCAAATTTAGTACCATTTCTAAGTCTGCCCAATAAAGAAAAGGCTGTGGATTGTAACAGTGCTTCTCTTCACCTTCTTTGAGGACTCTGTAGCTGCCATGTCCAGAGCTGTAGATGTGGGTAGATACAAGGAGTATGATGCCTCCTAGTCAGTGTGAGGCTTGAAACCTTCACAGTTTCAACCTGAGAAAACACTTTGCCTTTTTCTCCTCCTACCCAGAATCTCTTCCAAGAAAGATCTGTCACATCTTTCTTGATATCTCCAAACCTATAGTGTCCTCAAAACCTTCTGTATCCATCAGTGTTTTACCAGACATTCAGGAGTTTTTGGTTTCCTGAGCTTACATCTTGCCTGGTCAGAGAACTTTTCCAGGCTGTGACTAAAGACTTACAGAAACAGCAAACACCTAATTTCCTCTGTCCCGTCACCAGGCCCATTATCTTCAACTCCGACCTTTCATTTTTTCCTCCCCACTTTCTATCCTTTCTTGTATGCATGCCTTGTCTTCATCTTCCTTTTCTTTGTCTTCGTTTTCTTTCATACTCTAGTCTACTTCAGTTCTAATTTCACATTTACTCACCTTTCCCAAAATAATTTACTGTATCTCATGTATGAATGAGTACACATAGAAATAAGTACACGTAAATGCATGTGTGAATAAATACATCACAGTAATTGCAAGACTTGAACATCACCTCTATTTTTTAGTATTCTATATTGGCTACTTGTGATCACTTTTTCTTTTGCTATTTCATAATATCTTGTCATTTTTATTATCTGAGTAAACATGATTAGTTTGGTAATTCTATTCAAATAAAAATAGATGAATCACGTGCAACTGTAGTGTTCATATTCACCTAAGCTATCTAATTTTTGCTCAATTCTTTAGCCAAAATAAGGAGAAATGGTTTTGTTATTCTCTTTGTAGAACATGTTGAGTTCTAATGAACATTACGCTGTTGGGAAATACAGGAGTTCACAGCCAAGACACAGCTCCTTCGAGTGTTCCCACTGGAGCAGTATGTCACCTCCATTACAGACAAGACTTGCAAAGACCACTTAAGCATTATGTAGTTTTCTGTTTTATTGCTAAGATGCCATTTTTTCTCTCTTTTTTAAAAAAGAATGCCAGTCCATTTCATGTAGTCTAATCATGTTCCTAAGTATTTTTCAGTCTACAGAAGGATACCCAAAATAAATACAGCTATCTCTTTGATAGAGATAATTTTGAACTCTTGATCACAGGTTTAATATTTCAATGTATTGCAGTAATATCTGGTATCTCACTACTTCACCTTTTTTGTGATTTTTTGATAACATTCTGTTTATGCAACTGCAAGTCATTCTGAAACATCAATAAATGTCTACTTTCAGGAAGAAAACTGGCTTTGTAGCTTTTAGTTCCTCGAATACAAACTGATGAAATAATTGGAATATGTAACTTACTGTAGCAGAAATGCTAAGTCATGTCTTGAAACAGTGATTGAGCACCTCGTAGGAAGCCAGGGCCAAACCAGGGAAGCTCAGGTGCATGCAATGTACCTGAGTGGCCAGAAAGGATGGAGCCAGGATCCACCCCTTCCCAGACCTCATTTAAGGGTTGGCAGTGAAGGTAAGGGCTTCTTGCTGGAGGTTCCTGTATAACTGGAGCCTTCCAAAGGTAAGCAGCTTCTTTCCTTTTTTTCTGTATCTACAGCTGTTGTGTTTGAGCAAGTCCTCACTTGCTGTAGCCTGGGACCTTGCTGCTCTGCTGTTCTTACTGTGCTTTCCATTGCATTACACTTATTATGGAAAGAGAGTTAAAACTGCTTTATTTGTAAATATTTGATGTTACAGAGGTCTGAAAATATCGATTGACTCATTTTGGCAGTTAATGTGATATAATTATTGCATCAAGACACTGGCTGCCCATGGCTTAGGCAGGTGTATGATTCTGTGGGTGAAGAACTGGCTTGGTCAGCTCCAGAGGTGTATGAGTGGAGTTAAACATGGTTTGTGGCTGGTTACCACTGGTATTCTACTGGGCTCAATATTGGGGCCCTTTTTGTTTAAAATTTTTATTAATGATCTGGATGAGTGGTTCAAGCTCAGTATGTTTGCAGATGATACTTAGTTAGGCAAGACTGTTAATCAGCTTGAGGGTGGGAAGGCTTTGGAGGCAGATCTGGATGGTTTGGTTCAATGTTCCGAGTTCTATTACATGATGTTCAACAAAGCAAGTGCTGAATATGCTGCCCTTGGGCCATAACAACCCTATGCCATGGTATAGGTCTGGAAAAGTGGCTGGAAAATTGCCTGGCAGAAAAGGACCTGGGGATTCAGGTTGACAGCCAGCTGAGCATGAGCCAGCAGTGTGCCCAGGTGACTGAAAAGGCTAGTGGCATTCTGACCTGAGTCAATAGTGTGGCCAACAGAACCAGAGAAGTGATTATTCCTCTGTATGCAGCACTGGTGAGACCAGACTTTGAGCACTGTGTTCAGTTTTGAGCCTTTCACTACAAAAATAACATTGAATTGCTTGAGTACGTGCAGAAAGGAGTAATGAAGTTGATGAAGGGATTAGGGAACAAAACAAAAGGAGTGGCTGATGGAACTAGAGCTGTTTACTCTGGGGAGTTGGAGGCTGAGGGAGGCCTGCTCATTTTCTATAACTTCTTGAAAGGAGGCTGCAGAAAGGAATGTGTGGATCTCCTTGCTCAGATACAAGTGGTGGGTTGCAAGGAAGCAGTCTCAGGTTGTGCCAGGTAGACTTAAGTTGGGTATTAAGAAAAATTTCTTTGTGGAGAGGATGGTCAGGTGTTGGAACTGAATGTTCAGGGAAGTGGTGAAGTCACCATATTTGGAAGTAATTAAGACAGTTGTGGATGTGACACCAAGGGATGTGACGTAATGATGGGCATTGGTAGGTCAAGTTAATGATTGGACTTAATGCCCTTGATGGTCTTTTTCAACCTAGATAATCCTATGATTGTTAAACACTTTCATTTACTTTGACACTTAGGCCACTGGTATAAGCTGGTAGCTGAGTGCACAGTAAGTCCGATACATCTATACAGGTGGTACACAGAGTACTTCTGAGTCCCTAAAGAGGCAATGTGAATGTGAAGAACATGCTAAAAGGGAGAAAGTGAAGCAGACAAACAGAAATAAGCTATGTTTATTTGGTAATGATATATATTTTCTGTATCTTTCTCTTCTGTCTTCATTTAGTTTGTGATTTATTAGGCGCTTGTTTTGCCAAATGAATTTTACAACACTTTTATTCTGGCTGCCTGTAATGACTAAGGAATTAGCTGTTGGCTGAATTCTGGTTAGTAACCCAGGAGACTTTATAAACAGTGTAAATGTGATCATTTTTAAATAATTCAGAAGCCTAGGTGTCATCCTTTTACATGTGCAAGTCAGAGGTCATAGTGAAAATATAATCTTCATGTTCTCTTACCCTGGATGGGAATCCTTAGCTCAGCTTCTAATGACCTTGTGATCTGTAGTATGTAGTCAGGTATAGCACAGAAGCATCCTGGCCTCTTTTTCATTTCTCAATCCTATTTAAGAAAGCAGAGACGAGGAGAAAAACCTCAAGAGACTTCCCCAAGACTGGCTATTAACCTCAATGGAAGATGATTATAATGTGTTTTCTACAGTGATTTTAATACTCAGTATGTACACTGTAATGAAAACTACTATCTATGCATTCTGAATATAATGGTGAGTAATTAAAATAAAGTTTCTTTTGTTAAAAAAACAGTAGGTGTTTATGTCCTTCAAACATTTTTTGCTTTATCTTTTCTGATAGCACTAAAAAATTACTAAAACTTTCTTGATGGAACTGTGCAAAGCAGTGACACTTATCTCAAACTTAGAGTCAACTGGAACTCATTAGGGCTTCAAGCTGTATTCATTGACACATTTTAGTTATTGCTTTTGTACTTCTAATATTTCTTTTCTACATGGGAACTTTTTCTTTAAGTCATTTAGAGAATAGCCTGGTTTTATGCTCTATCCCACCCATCCAGAGTCATGGAAATAACGCAGGAAATGCTATTTTCTGTCTTTGTGGTTGCACAAATGTGGTGTTGTAGAGTCCTGCAATGCACCCTTTCTGAAAGAAAAGGGGTTGGGTGGTCAAGTGTAGGTGGTGCAGGTGGCTGCAGATAGTTGCTGAAGCACAACCTCAAGACCATGACCATTTATAGCTCCATCCATCCTGTAGGTGTGGGTAGCTATTCTTAGAAGAGAAAAATGATATAATCATGTTTGTATGGCAGAGAAAATACTCTGAAGTGTTCCACATCTCTTCCTATTGCTAAACAGGGCCACTGCAGCCTGCCAGTCAAGAAAATGTCAGACCGTGAAATGACCAATAATCCTGACCTCCTGTGAAATATATTCAGCTTGAAAAAGCTGTTGTCTAAAATAAAAGACGTATGTTCTCCAAAGTTGATGCTGTGTCCTCTTCTGAAACAAACAAAAGATACCTTCTATCTCCTATAAAACGGAGGTGGGACACTTCTGTCCTCTGCGTCTCAGTGAGGAGGATCATGATAGCTCAGAAATACCTGTGTAGAACAATAGATGTCTCCTATCACTTGGAATATTTTTCTCTAGTTATCATACTACATACTTTCAAATATTTTATATGCCTATGAAAAACACAATAACCTTATTCTACCTAGTGAAAAAGAACAAAACTCTATCTTATGGATGGAGGGATATCAGCAGTAAGCATATTAATGCTCACACAGTGTAATTCCTATGACATTTTTACATTAACCAACCTGTGAAAAAATTTGAGGTATTGCTAGTAAGTGGTGCTAAATGCATCTAATTTCAACGGAAGCTTAGATCTCTCCGGATCCTTTTTCATCATGAGGTTTCAGCCATGTAGAATGGAGCCCATTAAACAGAGGAGCCCTGCAACAATCCTGCAGAGCAGCACATTTTTACTCATTACTAAGAAGTTTGGGTATAAAGCTGGACATTTCTTGCAGGCTGGAATCTTTTCATTCTTGGTTTTGGGGGAGGAAGAAGACAGCAGAAAAGGAGGAGGGGGAATCCCTTAATTGTTAGTGCAGGTTTTAAACTGACAAGCCTCAAAGGCAGAATACTGACTCTTTGATCTTAAAAGGGTTGTAAAAGGATGGTCTCACTAGTGTTTATTCAAATATTTGCAGGTAAACGCTGATAATCTAAACTGAGTCAAAGCTGCAGAATTTAGCATAACTGATTTGCATATCAAGAGCCTCGAAATAAATACCAATTCAGAGATCTTAAATGTTGTCAAAAACTAATAATGACTTGAAATTAACTTGGGGCTTGCTTATATAAGGAAGCCTGTGCTCAGGAAATGAAAGTGTTCATTGGCATCCAATAGTCTAACAGACCTGCTTAATCCCCATGAAGAGGGCATTGTGGTAGCTATGGGTATCTACAGTCGCATACCTGATGCTTTGAGGCACACCAAGAGCAAAAAAGCATCCTTGTAGGGCAGAGAAAAACTGAGCTGATGCGCTGTGCATCCTCATTGCCAGACACTACCCACTGAAGTCATCCTTTGGAGACAGTCTGTAACTGATTCTAGTTAATAACAGCAAGAACTGCTTCTTGTGAGCGCTCCTGTAGATGACTTCTGTTTCTGGGCAAAGTTGTTAATTCTTGAAATATGGGTTCTTGACAAGTTGTTTCACTATTTTTGTAATTATTCATGTTTCAAATAAGGGTAACAGAGTTTCTGAATATCTTGATTGTCTTCTACATCTATTTTTAGAACCTAGTTCCTGCTACTTATTTTAAAGCTAATGTCTTGGCATAATTTTGTGTCTCTTATTTGACTGAAGGAATGCACATCCTGTATTAGCACTTAGAGACTCATTTGGAAGCACAGATCCTTCATGCTCTCCAAAAGTCAGTGAAAATTTGTTTGTGTTGTGCAAGTTCTGAGTACACAAATGCTGCAACTGATGAAAGGAAACACTAAAAATTAGTATTTATCAAGTCAGATCACCCATACTACCCAACTTAATGACCTAATGTAAAATTTTTAAGCTTTTTTGATTTCCTTGATGGAGTGTTTAGGCCATCAAAAAATATAAAAGAGACCAGGAAGTAATCTGTCTCTTCCAAAATTTGCAAATTACTTCTTTTGGTCTGATGTTGCACTGTTTCAAATAGAAAATGATTACAATCTTATGGAGTTAGGTCAACACTTCAGTCCTCTTCTAGATGTTTCTGCATATTGTGGAATTGAATTTTGCATGGACAGCAAAGATCTGTAAAACTAAGGCCAGTTCTGGTCATTAGAAATATTGTAATGACATACTCCCACATAAGGAAAACTTCTAGTTGACTTTTTCTGCTAGTAATTGCTTAGTCAGATCCCTTTTCAAGTGTTGGTCACATAAGATCCTCCTAATTTGAATGACGAAGGGTGGTGTGTACCCTGGTATATTAGCAGTCAATATGGTGCCTTAGTAAATCATAAGGGGTACGTATTCTCTAGAATGCAGTCACTATGATGTGTGAATGAGTATACACTGTATCCAACTAGTGTCTTGTGCTGAGATCTTAATAGGAAATTAGGCAATACCACACCAAGCAGTAAACTAATAGCTATTTAAAAACTTAAATCCTAAGGACTGTAATTAGAGTCCCTCTTGTTTAGCTCTGGTGTCCCGAGTTAAAATTTGCTGTTGGTACAGTTATGCTAAAATATAACTAACTGAATATTTTTAGAATAAGAGGAGATTTTAGTGATGAGTAGGCTCTAAGTTCATTAATTAAAAAAAAAAAAATGTTGGACACTAATTTTTGTGAGTTTGTAGAAATTCTGTTTATTTTTTCATTAGTAAGGAAGACTAAAATCCAATCATTCTCTGGAAGAAAACTCTGCCATCACTAGGGAGAAGTGGGAGTGCTAACAGAAACACTCAGCACCTACCTAACGCCAGCCCTGCCCTCTAATGATGGCACTGAAGTCCGACATTCAGGAAAAACTTCTCTGCTGGTGTTGCCATAGTTCCCTGAGCTCAGCACCTGCAGTCCAGCTGCCTCCCCATTGCGATGACTCACTGACATTTCAACACTCAACTTCGTCCACCTTGTTGACTCTCTAACTTCCTGTCATACTGCTTTATTCTTCTTTGGCTCTCTGCACACTTTTCCCAGTCCACTTCCACCAATCTTTTATTAGTCAGAGGTCCAGGACTCATCTAACTCTGAAAATTTCACTTGCCTGTTAGGATACCTTATGGGTGTTTTTCTAACACTCTTCCAACATCTATTTTGTTCCTTCCCATCTCCTGTCCATGGAACACTGCACAGTTTGAATATCTGGATGCCAAGGAATTTGACTTGGAAAACAAAATAAGAACCAATCAACAAGCAGTAGCACTTCCTGTCATTAACAGCAGTCAGTATAAACCTGTTGCTGTCTGTGCATGGTTCTTATCTCCTTTCTGCTTCTTGGAATACCCAAGGCCTTTTTTTAGTATACATTTTTCATTTTGAAAATGTATATGCCACATTTCACAAAAAATCATATTCAGTTTTCAGGTTCAGCTACTCTGTGCACAGCTGGTCACATAATGTACAAAAAGACCATAAAATTTACTGTTACTTCATTTGCACTAAATATTTTTAAAATACATTTTGCATATGTGATTATCTCATTGTATTTACTGACATTTTTTGACATGTAAATTTTTTTCAGCTGCAGTCCGATCCTGTGTTGCACAAAACTCCTTCTGTGAAATGCCAAAAAAAAAATCTCAATTTCTGTTGCACTAAGAATTCTGATCACCTCAGTAAGTTCTGCTCATTGGTCTTACTGATGCTTCTTGGACTAAATATAACTGTGGGAAGAATATGAACAGCCAATTGCTGGCTGTTCAGTCTCACTAAATGTAAGAATTTATAGTGTTCTGGACCTCAGGAGATTTAGTCTCATGTACTTGCGGGATTTCAACAACAAAATCTTAGGCTTTTGATCCTGCTAGTATATGCTTAACTTAAATACAAGAGTAATTCTACTGACTAATCTGGGACTGCTCAAGCCCCTAAAGTTGATAGTATACTTGCAGGATTGTTGCCTGAATATAGGGGGAAATATTTTTGTAGGGATTTTGTATTTCAGTTTAGAAGCATTATATTTGTAAGTCCTTGTGAATGAAACTAAGACTGTATCACCAGGTTTATGGCACTGCTTCCCTTTACTGTTGCTGTCATAAAAAACAGATTAATATTGTTCCATTGTGTATGTTTTACACATTCTTCCCTAAAAAAGTGTTTGCGATAAGCCATTTTCTCTCTTTTTTCCATAACAGTTTTTTGTGACATGACTTCCAAATTTTAATGCCTAGTATGATCTTTGGAAAGCTATAAACTCTAACAGACTTGAAACAAAGTGAGTGAATAAATTGCCAGAGAGTCTGTGGTTTGATCCCAGGAAATCCTGATTAATAGCCCTTAGTTTTAGTTAGACCACCCTGAATGCATTGTGAATAACAGTTGACTCATTTTATGGCCATTTAGATTGCAGTTTAACATACTAAATTTATAACATTTCTTTTAAAAACACTAAATGAAGACATAAGAATTTATATTTCTTCATATAAGACCATATGCCAAACACATTTCTTGGTCTATTTAATTCAGTCTTATAAATGTGTAATTTTGTGTATTTGCTAACCACAAAATCTATTTTTATTATAAAAGGCTTAATCCAAAAACAGTGCAGTTAATGTGAAAGTAATTGTGTTCAGAATATCTTCGGTGATTTTTCATAGATCAGGACTCCTGCATTTAAAAGTGGAACTATTTTGCATGTGTATTCTAGAAACTCTCCTGATTACATCCTTGTTAGGCCTTGAAGAAGCGTAAAATAATTTTGGACAATAATTTGACAATCTTTTTTCCTATTTTATTTATTATGTAGTTTATATAAAGATATTTTAAGAACATGGTAATCGCATCGTTTTCTTTCTTAGTTGTAGTACTAACTAAAGGAAACTGTTGGCCTGAATCTTGACTGTACTAGTCAAGGTCAAGGCATAGTGCTAAATATGCTCCTTTTGTTTAAATGCCCTAGAGATCTTCAGTGCTGATCATCTTACAGAAAGTTAATTCCTTCATAGGCTAGGTTTCTAGAAACTTGAATGGGTTGATCCTAGCACGCGTTTGAGAGAAGGTGATAAAATATGGGCCATGGTATGAAATAGCTGTATAAAAGGCCTCTCTCTACAAAGGAGATCTGTGGTGGTCATGTGCACATACTGAAAGGACTTATTTTTAATAAGAAAGAAAATTATGATTCTTATGGGGAGATCACAACATTAACAACAACAATATAAAATGGTAGAATCTTTTCTTTTGTATCTACGATGCTGTGGCAGGAGGCTGGTTATTGAAAAAATAATTTGCATATTGTACAAAATTTAACAAATCATATTGAGTAAAAAGTAAACAAAGCATACACAAAAACCTCTAATATGTAAGAAGCAATGAATAGAATGTATTTGCGTTGTCTTTGCAATACATTTGGGTATTCTTTTTCAAGAAAAAATAAACGATTTTCTACATAGTAGAAAATTGAGTTTGCTATTTCTAAAATGCTCTTAACATAGAAAAAGGAAACATTTTAAAATTAGTGCTTATCACAGCATCACCATCCCCCCTCAAGCCTTCTACTCTAAAATAAAAAGGGAAAAATTCTATTGTTTTCCTGGATTCACTTTGCTTGTAGTGATTGATGTAGAATTTTACTGCCATCCAATGGCAAGGACCTATTATAGCCTAAGTTAACGTCTAATGCTTTTTGATCAAATTGCAGTCTAGGGAATTTAACTTATGTAGTACACTTAGAACTTACATCAATACATCTCTGTTCGTTACACAGTGAGGAAGAAATATGACTACTGTTTCAATTTATTCAGTGTTTCCTAATTCAATTTAACTCTGAATTACTAATATTGTGGTACATAATTACCTAAATGAATAAATCAACATAAGCTACTTACTAAAAAGAACATTAGAGTATAATATTAATTTTTGCATGTACCTTGTCACTTCAGTTTAAAAGATTTCTTTCTCTAAATTAGGAGTGTTTTCCAAGTCAGCAAAATATCTTTTTACTGAAGTGCTCTTCTCCATTTTACTCACTGTGTCTGGAGGCTTTACAATTGTTATTGCAGACTAAATAATTACTTTGTGTCTCTCAAATGGTTATCTTTTATTTTTGTTTTCTTTTTCTCTCTCTCTCATACACACTAGAAAGAAAGACAATTCTTTCAATTAGAAAGACAATTGAATAGAAAGATGATAACCCCAAATGTCTGGATTTAAATACTTTTTCCTCTGTTTCAGACACAGCTTCAGCCAGCAGTCCAGACTAATGGTCACTTACAGTTCTAAAAAGCAGTCTAATATTAACACATTTCATTCTTTTCAAGCATTTCTTTGTAAGAGGAAACATTGCATATATGTTTAAAGGAAATTAACTTAAGATTAGGGGCAAGAATATAAAGTCAGACTCCATCTTGTACTGTTAAGAAATATTTAAATTATTTAGTCTGTTAAAGGGAAAAAACCACCAACAGTGCAACCATACCACAAAGGGGAAAAAATTAATCTAATGTAAAAGAGAAACTAAATAATATAGATGAATGAAACAGAAACTTCTACCTGGGAGACTCCTGGTGCCATTACTTCATTAGCATTGCTCTCCATTGTCTGCTATGGCCAATAGATATGTTTCAGCTCAAGTACTGGGAACGTGTCCGCCACAAGCATTTCTGTCTACAACTACCTGTTGTCCCAAAGTATATTTCATTCCAGATGTTTGCAGAATGTTTTTATTTCTCGTGAAAATGCAACAAGTGTTCAGCATCACACAATTTAGGAATACTTATCAGATGTTTTGTTGAACTTTTGCTAATAATTTAACTCTTTTACAATTTTTTGGCCACTATCTTTGACAGAAAGAATAATCTCACTAGAGAACTTACTGGAGGTGCAACAAGAAATAGAATATAGAAGAAAGTCACAGAAGACTCAGAATTATGTCTTAAGTATCCATGCCTTAGAAAAATTCTACATTGAAGAAAACTACGAAATTAGAACTTTCCTGTTTTAACTGAAATACATTGACATTAATCAGCACAAAGTTTTTGGAGTGTGTGAGCAGGGAAAAGAGTGCCTTGCTTTAAAAAGAATTAAAATAGACTTCTGCTGTTTGCCATTTTAGTGCCTTAAGATGAGTATAATAGAAAAGTATGAAGAGAGAATGAGGATGATGGGAAATGTGTGATTTGTGCATTATTTTGCAGTTAGTATTAGGGCACTACAACTGCACTTGGAAAAAGCACACTCAGTATTGTCATATTGAACAATTGCTTGCAAAATGAATCAATTTCTCTCTACTTATCAGTTGAAAAATAATTTTTCATGTGATGATGTTTTTGAGCTTAGAATTGGTTGAAACAAAGTTGGATTGCCATGATTACATGACTTACAGATGTGTTCCCCCAAAAAACTCAACCCATAATTTAGGCTAATTTCAAAGATCACCAGCCTCAGTAAAGCAGTGTAGGTGAGTCCAGCACACATTCTTCCCAGGGAATAGCCATTTATTGTTAGCTAAGCTGCTAATTCTTTTTCTAAAACGTTTGTTTTGCTATAGTTCTCAATGTTTTTGCAGCAGATGCTTATGCAAATTTATCCAGTGAATTTGGTTTTGTTTTAAAAGCTATGCTGCTACACTTAAACTTCACGCTTTAATGCTCCAAGTCAGTAAAACTTTCACAGGGCAGATACTTTCTCCTATGCCTCAAAATTCACCTCATCGATTTCTAGAAGTGGATGGAAGGAAAAAAAATAATTTCAAGCAATTCTTCTATGTTTTTAATAGTAGTTGCTCCTCTTTCCCCCCTCTGGTCTTTGAAGGAAAGGTCTTTGTGACAGCTAACAAAGCTGCCCTGCATTTGTAGCCCTTGTTACTAGATGTGAGAAGAGATGCGTGGGTCTTGGTGAGTTCAGTGGGCCACAGCCCTTAGGAAGTGGGACATTCTGACCTGTTCTGCACACAGGTATGCACAGAGCTGGGCAAGATGTGCTTGGGCTGCACCACTGCTCCCCCAGCACAAGCAGAGCTGGTAAAATAGGGACTATGGAGAATGCAGTGCTCAGTGTTTGTCATGGGCTACATTTGCCTCCCCTAGCCCCTTATCTCAGTGCATGAAATATGGTGAGTTTCCCCACCCTTGACTACTTCTGGCCAGGAGTGGAGCAGAGGCTGTGTGTTGACACAAGGCCATGCACATGCCTGGGTGGACTTTGTGTGACACAACCCTCCTTTCACTCTCCCCACCCATTAAGGCATATTCAAACTGTGCACCAAAATACCTGGAAAGCACACATCCCCAGAATTGCCACCCTAATTCCTGAATAAGCCACTCACAGGCGATGGCCTTTTTCTCCATTTAATTTTCTCTGTGCAGATTTCTGTGCTCTGTATGCTCAGCAACAATCCCTTCTGTGAAGCTGCATTTCATTTCCTCTGACCACTAAAGCTGCGATCTGCTTTTCTCTCCTGAAACACGTGCCACGCACAGATTTTAATTACTTAGTCATGATTTAGCATGCATGATATATGGGTATCATTATCAGTGGCTGCAATCTCTCTTCTCTTCTTTTGGCTATTTAACACGAGGAAGATGCTCTTTGTTATTAACATCTGTTCATCAGGGACACAGACCTTCTCGGCATTGCTAGCACCTTCTGTTTTTGTCAGGAGAGGGGAAAGTGATCAAGAGCCTCATCAGAGCCTAATTTGGCACTGATGTGTTTTCCTTTCTCTTAGCATAGCCTAGATCTAAATTGTCCCTTAAATTGCAGTAGCTTTTAAAATACTGCTCAATAACTAGATCTGACTAGGCGTAGACAGAGATGGTACAGATACAAATGTAACATTATTTAAATGTTATGGTTGTGTGTGGGCTACAAGATGAAAAATAAGTTAATAAAAGACGTGGTAGAATTAGAAAATAAGATTAGTGAATTGCTTTAGCCGTGAAACCATCTCCTAGTTATGAAAAAATGGCTAATCTTATTTTTCCCCCACTAAGCTCATTCTGGTTTTTCCACAGCCCAGCGAAGGCGTCACAGCAGAAGCGTCCCCTGTACTTTACCTTGTTATTACAGCAGGCATTTTATTAAGCCTTTCAAGGCTAGATCTTAGGCTCACAGTAAAACAAGGCTCTGGCTCTGCTCTGGCCCTCTTGGTAAAGGTAAATGAAAAAGAGATTTCCACATAAGCATTCAATTCCTACAGCTTTGCCAATAGCCACCAAATGTAACGATGTTTGTGCTCCAGACCAGGATCTTATTTCTGCCTTAAAGAAAGCATCAAAATCTGATCATGTAGATAAAAGAGGAAACTTCTCATGAATATACTCTACATGATTAAAACTCCAGCTCCCTATGGTTTAGACCTGGAAGACATTTTAATTATCTATCTAACATCTTGCTGTTGCTGGAATTTTGACTGCAAATGTTTCTGACAGTGGAGTATCCTTTCCTCATACTGTGCTTTTTTTATATTCCAGATGTACAGTAAACAACAAAAGCTTGTTTTATCTTTTACTCTCCATTGGATGAAAGTGAAAGATCACAAAAAACTTTTAAAGAATGTATTTTAATCACAGAGATCCTGCTTATAATCTAAAAGATCTATAACAATCTCAAATATGCTTTACCAAATAGACTCCAGTTATACGTCTGAAAAATCTAAATGTTAACATTACTGTAAATAAAATTAAAAAAAAAATCAGCAAACAAGTGCCTTTGAATCTTTCTCATATTGCCAGGGAATGGTATTCAGATTTTTGAATGCAACTGCAATTTTTGATCAATTTTGGTAAATTTCAGCCAAAAACAAGCAGCACCGCAAATCTCTTGCAGTGAAAAACCACGAGTGTGTTTTGGTTCTGACTAATAGCTAGGAGCAACTCAATCACCAGTGTGACTTTGCAAGTGTACTTTACTGGATAATATTCCTACTAAAAATACTTGTGAGAACTTGAGCATAGCATCTGAAAAGTAGGTATCAAGCTCTTACAGTAAAATGTCTTTAAAACTGATTTTAGTGACCATGTAAAGAGAACTTTTAAAGCATGGTGTTACATGTAGTTTGAATGAGAAAGATGAAGTAACTTGGACAGACGCAGTCTGTGCTGAATGTTCGAATGGGTTCTAAAATTACCTTACTACTCTTTAAACTTGAACAACAGACTAATGGCTTAGTGACTCTAGAAAGTCATCAGAAGTTATTAAACAGTATTAATGGGAAAAGCCATATTTTTATTGTTTTCATTGCCAATCAACATGTGCATGCTAATAACTATGAGAAATGATATCTACTTCTATTGGCTGCTGCCTCTTTTCTGTTCACCTGAGAAGAAATGGGGCTTTTGAGGCTAAGTGGCTAGATCTTAGTGAGCTAGATTGTGAATAATTTGTGAATAATTAGATGCAGCAACAGCTCAGGACTCAGGTGTGACATGACAGAAACTGCTCTCAGGAGTAGGCAGTACAACTGGTCTTCTACCACGCGTCTGCTAGAATCAAGGCAGCTGTATCTATGCTCAGCTCCAGTACTATCTGGCTGAGTTTCCATGGCAGGAGGTGTTGGAGTCATTCAGATCCAAAAGACATCTTCTAAGTCCCAACTCAGGTTGTGCCCATTGAACTGAACATAAACTCTCTTTCAGTAGATACCAGGTTTCAGGGTAGTTATTTCAGACAGATATGCAGCAGTATAAATGTATGTACCCTTTGAAGTCTAGCAATGACCTTGATATAATAAAATCCTGGAACCAAGGTTCTTAGAGCATAATGTGGAGACCCCAAATAGCTTTGGAGGAGACAGCTTTGATACAACAAATCTCATACTGTTTTGGAGTTAATTAGCTAGTCAAAATGCATCAAGTCTGATTTCTTTTGGAGAAGCTGTGAGAAACGTGTACCACTCTGGATTTTAATTTTACAACCTTTTTCTTCTCTGGGCTATGGTCAAGTCACTCTTTCTCAGAGAATGAAGAGTTGACTCTGTTTGGAGTGTTGATGGCACATGCACACATGGCATGCAGCCCACCAGGAGCTGCTGCTGAACTACTCACATCTGCATGATCTAGGGTAAAGATATATTTTAAAAATGTCTTTCATGTTCAATTTTAATTTGGTCCATGCATGACAGCTCCGAAGTTATCTGCAGCTATGCAAATTTTGGTAACTAGGGCAACATCATAAAATATTCTGAATGACCATCTCTGTACATCCATTTGCATGTAGAAGTCATCATGCAATGTGGTGCTCTCTGACATGATAACAAACCATTGAGTTATCAAAACTCATTGCTCTCTCTTGGCAAAGCATCCTTCGGTCAGAAAAAGTAAATGCAGAGAAGTGAATTTCGAAAGGCTTTTTTTCCAGGTATGCAGCCAACTACTGTAGCACCTGAAATTTCATTTTGAATGAAATGTGCTCACTTCTGAATGAGGCTGAAGCAGGTTCATAGCTCGCAGTCTCCTCGTTCCACTCACGGTTAATGGCAGCACTTACCCAGAGAGCTGAGCACCTGCGAGGCCCACCACTACCTATGCATAGGCTATAAACGCTACAATTTGGGGTCACTTAACTGCTTGTGGGGCAGTTCTTTGTTGGCCGGGAAACTGCTGATTAGCAGACTTCATTTGTGCTGGTTTGGCTTGCTCAGGGACAGGAGAGCTTGACTGGAAGTGGCAAGTAATTTACATGAGCACTATGGTCATGAAGCCATATTGGGTAACGGGAAAGTAGTGCTGTTTTAAAGAGTAATGGTAATGTCTTAGAGTTATTTCTGAGGGAGAGAACTTCCAGTTTTGGGTTAGCCTGTTAAGGCAGTGATTTCTGTGGATCCCAGCTTCTTTGGCATTAAGGACTCTGAGGTGGTCTGTCTGGCAGAATGAAGGAAGATTATTCAATGTGAATAAGAATAGGTAAGTGTATGAGAAGCTAGGTGGCTGATTCCCTGAAACAGAAATATCCAGAAGTGAATGCTTTTACATTACTGAATGACAGCCAACCAGTCAAGAAAAATGAGGTAAAATGTTCCATGTAGCTACTGTGAATGTAGTAGTGATGTGGAAATGTAGACTTAACTTTTAGGAAGAACTTATTTTGGATGATACATGAATAGTGAGTACAATATAAATTCTTGCTTTGTTTGACTCTAGTTTCTGTAAATTTTACAGTATTTCAGATTAGGTGCACTGATGGGAGACTCATTTTCTGATGTTGGATGATGACACTTGTCTGATTTTTTTTTTATTATTTAATTTGAGTTATGAAGAATCCCGGAGTGTCACTAAGAAAATAAAAATCTGAAGTGCACACAGTAGTAGGGCAAGTGTCCAGATACTGTCTTCCGTATTTTTCACTCTCCTCTGGAAACAGCTCCAGGGCTTGAAAGACAGTGCAGTCTCCATAACCATTGACAATCCAAATATTCAGTACTTAGAAAAATCAGTATTTGTGCCATGAAATTGCTCAAAAGGTTAGAATGTCTCATGTGCCAACACGGCAAGTTTCCCTTGGGGTTCAGTTGGAGCTAAATTTAAATGGATTTGGGTCTGGCTAATTCCAGGCCAGTTAGCATCAACCACACTGAACCTGGAAAATTGCCTCTTTCAGGAAGTGGACAGATTCATGCCTAGAAAATCCCACTTGTATTCTGCTCCTGGGGCTGGGTATAAATCTTTAGTGTTCTCATTAATCTTTTAAGCTGGTGAACATAAACATCTGGAAGCTTGCACATTCAGAGTTCTGTAACAACATCTCCAACTGATTATTTCACTTCTTTTGTATATAATAATGTCCCACTTCACTCTGTATGTATTATTCATATACACCTTAAATTTAATCACCAACCCACTAAAGTTAAAATTACACTACACCTGAAATATAAACACCATCACATTGGATTTGAGGACATATTATGGCTTATACATAATTACTGTCATGCTGAGGTTAGATTCTCACCATCTTTTTTTGTGAAGCCACAAAGGTTTTTCTGGTTTTTGGTGACTTCATAACTATGAAACAAATCTAGCCTTTTGCAGTTCTTTCTCCTCCTCACACAGGGAAACTTTTCACACTTCGTGCTCAGCCTTCTGGCTAGCTGGTTTTGCTATGGATTGGCCGTCTAGGGACATGTAGCCTCCAACTGCAGGAATCACTTGGGGTGTCTTTTGTGTTCCCCAGCAGAAGCAATGGGAGTCATTATGGGAACATCTCCAGCAATTAGCCAGTGCAATGTCCTCCTTTCCCTGAGGTAGCTCTTCGTGCCTGGCAGTCCCTGTCTGTATTTGCTCCCATGACAATTCGGTGATTTCAGAGGTGAATAAATACTCAAATATTGGTCAAGACCTACAGATAAGTCTTCTGTGTAGTTGGGATGTAGGCTATAGTAGTGTTCCCATGCGATAGGACAGTGTACAGTGGTGGACAGGCAGTGTGCCTGTGTTTGCATGAAAAAGGGATTTTGCCAGAGACAGAAGCATCCCTGTTAAAGGGGCACCATGTCACTAAAGCTGGCCTGCCAGGTTGGGCTTTTTGTTTAATTACTTGATCTAACCTGGAAGTCTGTGGACCACTAAAAATTCTACCTGCTCTGAGTCTCAGATTTCCTCAGATATTTGCTGTTATTTTTTGTGTGTTTTCTGAGCAGCATCATTTCTTTTTTGCTCTTGATTCTGCTCAAGCCACTGGCTGAGCATTAGCTTTGCTTAGCATAAGCATTAGCTTAGGATGGCTGTGAATGGTATGGTTTATTACTAATATAACATGTTACCCAGCCATCTTGAGTTCTGATGTTGCACCCTTACATTCCTTTCAAAGCAATGAATTTTGGGAAGACAATGCTTGCAGGTTTGTGCTGCTTGTACATTTTGTCAGACCACCTAACAAAACTCTAGAGAAGAAAAAGGGCTCAAAGCTTCTTACAGGACGTAATCACATTTAAGTCTCTAAAACTACTTATCAGCAATGTTTACTCATTGATGTGTATAGTTCGTATCTAATGAGTATCAAATATGTCTCCAACTGAAAAGTGCTGGAAGTTTGTACTTTGAACATTTTTAAAATCAATTATTTTATGGAAATCAAACAAGTTACACAATGCAAAAAAAAAAAAACAAAAACTAAAATGGGCTTATGTCTGTTACACATTAACATGTTGATGTTTGGTTCATTTTCCCAGTATTTTCACATGCTTTATATGAAAGTAACATGTATTCTTGGTGCTTTATACAAAAGCTGAACTTTTCTCTGACCTTTGCAGTACCTGAGGTCAACAGTGCATAAATGGAGTGAGAAAAATTTATTTGAATTTGTTGTCTGGCTATAATTAAAACCACTAATGTTGTTCTAATGCTGCCTTTGTTACAGGATTCACAGCAGTGAGTGCTACATCTCACCTTATGTTATCTTCAAGAAGCCTTTCATGCTTATGTATTTAATTATCTAGCTTTCTTTTAATGTATTTGTCAAGCGATCTTAAATATATTATTGCAATACCATATCTGCAATAGTATCTTCGCATAAACAAATGTGCTTTTTAACTACAGCATTGAGAACTCCCTCTGGTTGGATTCCCAAACTGCTCTGCAGGTTGCTGGCTACAGCAGACTACCAAAACAAATCTCTTACCATGATCAAGGTCAGAGCCAGGTCAGTCATTCACAGAATATTACATTTCTTCTTGGAAGCAGGAAGCATTTGATATTTGATTTCCCTGTGCACCATTCTTTGATGGATTTTCCTTTTCTTTCCTGCAGAGGGAAGAATCTGTTATGTTAAAACTGTTATGTGTATTTACATATAATGACTGATACATATTTAATACTGATAGTGTCCTGGAAAGCCATTAAGGAAATGCATCTTCTGGCTCTGCAAAAGTATGTAGTAGGCTATTCCGCTGGAGTTGAAGATAATTCTTTATGGAAAAGTACATCCATATGAAGACAATGGTCGTACTGCCTCATATTCACATCAGGTATCTCAGTAAATGGTTAATCCCTAAATAAACTTCTCCAATGATCTATGAATGATCCTAGAGAGGAACACTGCTATCATTGTAGCTGACCAAGTTACATGGCTAATTTTGCTAGGTTAACTTGCCAGGATAAGACCAAGACTTTCATTGTCTATGTATATGTATAAAGCTGTGGAAAACTAGCTGACTAATTTTGGGGCATCAAAATGTGATGTGTGTATCTCCAAAATCCTTGGATTCTAGAGTTTTGATAGCAAAAATAGCAAGAGGTTTACTAAACTTTTAAGAGTTCTCCTATGTTATATTGCATGACCTTCTAACGCTTCTTTAGTTCAGAGCTGAAATGCTTATTTTGCAGAGATTTGTGGTGTTGGATTTTTTCTTTTGCTTGGATTCAACTACTTCAATTTCACCCTCCCATGGATCTTAAATATCAGTATCATCAGTGACTTTAGATGTAAGGAAAAACTGAACTTCTGAATAAGTTGTGGTATATACTACTGCTTTGATAAGAAAGGGTTTCTTGCTAGTGTTCTGTGGAATGTTGCTGTGCTGAAGTGGAGAAAAGCTTTGGTTTTGTGATATCAGAGTAGAGTAAAAACCCATTTAATTGAAATTGAATTGTTATATGTCATAAGACCAGTGTTGTAGAAACCCCAAATTACATGATTTTAGGCTAAGCTTTTTACTGAACTTAGTAATGATGAACACAACCACAAGGTAGGTCACATTCCTACTGCTGTGCAAGAGCTCTCCCTCGTTCTTCACGGAGGATCATGGCAGCCCCTCCATGCATGACCAATGATCGAAGGGGGACCAAGATTGAGGTCCCATAAGCTCTAGAAAAACTGTGGACATACCGTAATACGTGTAATTCAATCAAGTGCAGATATGTTTAATTTCACTTGCTGACCTGCATATTGCTTAGGCATACCTGATGCTCAAAATATCTGAATACATGAGAGTAAGTGCGGAACTTGAGGACTTCAAAACGTATGCTTACGAGCACATTACTCTTCAAGCTCTATAACAGTAACAAGAGTATATTCACTTTAAAACAACTACTGAAAATGTGTGTAAATGATTAAGCTGTGCTTCCAAACTAGAGTAAGTGTGTCAGGTTTTTCAGTGTGAAGTTAAGGAAGTTTGGGTAATGTTATCTGGCTTGCAAACACTCCAAAGTAGTAAAAAGGTTGGAAGGTTAGGTAATAATGTGTAAGTAGAAATAAAAGGAGAGATTTCTGTAATCATACACATTAATTTAGGGTATGCAGTGCTTAATTCTGTACAAGTTAGCCCTTTAGCTAATGCAATACTAGTTTACGTATGTACAAGAAGGAAGAAAATTAGTTTTTCTTGTCTGGATCAGGAATTACACTTAAAATAACTCAGATACCACAAAAAAGTTTAAAAACAGTGCAATAATATGCCTCATTCTTTGCCTTTAAATCTGTAAAACTTGAGATCTTTTCTATTGTCAAGATTCTGCCTTTTAAGCATTTTCAGAGATTCAGTCACTTAGAATTGAACACAGGCTTGTACAAATGTGTTTTTTGACTTGTCAAAGTTTCTTCTTTGGTATTGATTTTTTTCACTTGTGATTAAAAATGGCACATAGATGTGCCTGGATGAGTGGCATATAGTTTGGAAAATACAGGTTGCTATTATTGCCAGTGTGGTAAGGGAATGCATATAGACATCACATGGGGAAGTGGACATGAGCAGAGCATGGCACCAAAACAGTGGTAGGGCAATTTTGTGAGTACATCTACTAGGACCTGACCTGCAGAACTTGTTCCACAAGTGTTTTCATTTGCATGTTCACAAGAGCATAATAAATACAACATTTCCTATAAAACATCTTTTGACTATTTTTTGTTTTAGACCTCGCTCAAAGCAAGGGTTAGTCAGGGTAGTTGCAAGTTGCATGCTCAAAGGAAAAGCTGCAGCACACTTGTGATTAACACTTACAGTTCCCTGTTTCCTATGATTCCTATGATTCTGCTAGGGATTAACCAGATGTTGTCATTCTTGATGTAGTAGGAGCTGTATATGTCTCTGCCTGGTTTTTCTGATCCTAGCTTTGATATCCTTAGTTAAGCAAGTACAAATACCAAAGTTTCTACTAGCTCTATGAAGTGTGTAATCCACAGGTAAATTGTACTTATTTTGACATTTATTGTGTTAATCACAAGAGATGAAAATATGAAGTAAATCCTAACACAAAGTACACCTAATGGGTGGTTAGCTTTCTTCTATTGTTGCTCATCATCTTTTAACTTCTTGTTGTTAAAGACTAAGACGGTAGAGTGAAAACACCTTGGGATTTTTTAGGGCTCACAACCCTCCTACTTCCTTAGCCTCCAGTGTCCTGGGAAGATGCTAAAGCATCCTTTTTTTTCCTTGAAAAAAAATGTTGAAAAAACTAATCAAGTAATTTCTTTGCAATCAGTTTTACAGTTTACTAATTGACCAAGAAATTGAATTCAGTGATGTCAGACAGCGTCCACGGTTATTTTTGGGCAGTGAGTCTAATATTTACTGCAAGCCTTTTTCTAGCATGATGGCTGTCATTCTCATAGCTATGGCTGTGATTTTCATCACTTACATTAAATCAAAACCTGACAAGGCACAGACTTATTTCTTTCAAGGAAAACTGTAGGTGCTGGATTTGTGCAATAAATACAGTGGTCTTTCATCCAAACAGCCTCCTTTACTGGAAAAAAAAAAAAACCCAAACCTCACAGATGCACATAATGTACCTTTTTTGGTTTCTTCTCTCCAATTATGCTAACAAGCTTCATGCTGAGAGAGGATTAGGGCTGATGGACAATCAAAGACAATGCTTCCTTCTTGGTAAAAAGGTGTGAAAAGATATAGGCACTAGAGCTGGAGCTATTAGGCATACCTGCAGGAGGCCATATGACTAAGTTAGGCCAAGAGAGACTGAAGTATAGAAAATGCTTAGTCACTATTCTAAGCTCTTCAATGACATCTTTTAACACCTTTTGATTCAAAAGAAAAAACCACAATGCAAATATTCCCCTGGCAGGTTCTGCTCAGTGTTTGCAGCTCAGCAGGGCTACATGACACCTGACTGAGTAAAATTCCCAGTGGGAGACCCACACTCACCCTGCCAGCAGGGCATGGGCACCTGCAGCAGCTCAGAAAGCAAAGCTGAAGATTAAAGAGGCAGGAAGGTCCTATGGAATAAGCCCTCTACCAATTTCCATAGTCCACAGTGTAAGAGGAGAGTATTAAAAGGTAAAATCAAAAGAAATGTTGCATCAGTTCTGTTGTGGTTTAACCCAGCAGGTGGCTGAGCACCATACAGTCATTTGCTTACCCTCCCCCCCCTTCCCAATAGGCTGGAGGAGAGAATCAAGAAAAATAAAGTAGAACTGGAGTGTTGAGATAATTACTAAGAGAAAAGGAAAGGGGTAATTATCGTGACACACACATGTATATATTATATATAAAAATACGTAACAAGTGATGCACAAGTAATTGCTTTCCACCCTTGAAACAATGCCCAGCTAGCCCCTGAGCAGTGGAAGAGAGATAGAGATGGACTCCCACCCACTTAAAATCTTTCCACTTGATGTCATGTAGTATGGAATATCCCTTTGGCCAGTTTAAGTCAGCTGTTCTGTTTCCTTCCAGCTCCTTGGGCCCTTCTGTGAGAACTGCCTTGGCTCTGTACAGCACTGCTTAGCAGCAACTATAATCATTGCTGCATTGTCAACATTGTTTTTCTCCCAGAACCAAAACATAGCATCATACCAGACTCTCTGAAGGAAAAAATTCTGTCCCAGATGAAACTAAGGTTCCTGTAATACTTTAACAGTACTATTGTTGCTTTGGAGCGTTTTAAAGAAGAGCCAAAGCTAGATGGTCAGGAAAGACAAAAAATGCTTGTTCAATTGCATTACCAAGCAATTATTGTTTTTTGATTGAAATGCATATATGCTCAGGCTGTCTTCGTCTTTTATTCAGCCTTTCCTGAAAAAGTTTTACTCTAGTTTCAATGTGCAAGATTTAAAGATTGAATCAATTTTATTTCTGCTTTGTAGCTAGTTGTTTATCCTTTTAAAATGTATTCTGAACTTTGTGTGTAGTTCTTCCACAAAACCAAAATTGTATCTTGCCTGCTCTTTGACTATCTGGAGTATTGGTACTAGCCTGTGAAACTCACTGGTCTCCAGTTGAACTAATCATAAAATACTATGTAAACATCTCTCTGCATCATGGATATATATTAAGTTACATTCCGCACAGACAATGTGAAATGCAAATATTGTAACTTAGAAATGGGTATCTAACACAAACGTTATTAATGTACCTCCCAAAGACTGCTCAGAGGCAAAGGTGACCGCAGGGGCGGAGGTAGATGGTTACAGGCTGCCTTCTCTAACATCTGTGTAAATAGTGGAGTGGTGGCCCCTTGAAGTTACAAGGGCTGCAGTTTCAAATATTTAACTACAAAAAAAGTCTGTCTGACTGTACTAAAGAAATTGCCTCTAGTATCTTTTTTTTTTCTTTTTTGGCTGCTGGTATTAAGAAAAATATCAGAAGACCACCAAGGAAGAAAGGGGTAGGAAAAGGACATGGGCATAATGAATGTGGGGGTTTAATTGACACAGTAGCAGCTCATGTTGTCTATTCCCTTTGTGGAGCTGTTTTCCTCCACATGCTGATAACAGTAATCTAAAGAACTGTATTAACTCATAACATTCCCTGCAAAAGTTTTCCATAAATAAACTTTTTCTATGAAAAAATACATTCCCCAAAGCCAAATATCTTGTGTTAAAACAGCTGAGTAGAGTGTTTAGAATAAATTTTATATTGAGGGGAGGCGATTAATTTTTAAAAATAATCTTAAGATATTTCTCTGTCTAGGTGTACAGACTCAAGAGGTAGTAATAGTCTACAGAAGGGTGGGTAGGTAGGTGGTTTACAACGAGAAATTAGGTCACTGAAGTCCTGTGTTTCATTTGCTCTTCTGATTTTTTCTTCTAAGACTTTGCTGAAAGACAATTTTCTTTGAATTAACCTATGCTTGTTTTCATGTACAATTTCATCTTCTGTTTCAAAACAGGTGTCAAAGTGCCCATATGAGGGTATGTCACCATTTTTATCTTGCTGTAGTGCTTGAAGGATGAATGTAAGGAAAAAATTTGAGTACAGAAATAGCCTGCCATGTATGTAGAAAGATAAGGTAATATGTTGGAAATCACCAGTTCTAAACTTCAGCATTTCCTTTTCCTCTTCAGTGGATGGAAATCTCTGGACAGTATGAGGGTTTTACGACCAGTCCAAACCCACAAATATCAGTAATAAAACTAGAAAACTCATGAACAGTTTTCTGCTGTAGTCAGTCATATCAGACTGATATCAATGCTAGCTGACTACAAATGCCACTGGACTATTGCATGAAAGTGAGCAATTTTTTTTTGCACAAGACTTCTACTGGAAAAGTAACAGTGAAAAGTAACAGTGCCATGGCATTGCTGGGCTCAGTGGTCTGCTGATGTGGGGTGAGGTGTGGGACAGAGGGAGGAACATGCTTTACTTTTAGCCTAGATGGGAGTGGAGATGCCTACTTGCCAGTTCTGGATGCTTTAACACAAAAATATACTCAAGCCCAGGCAGAAAAATTGTGGGGTGTCTGAAAACCACAGAACAGGCAGTGGAGCGGGCTACTGCCTGAATTGCTGTCTGGAGCTGAGCGGTTGCAGGGAGCTGGCAGCTGATTTGTGTCCCCCTCTCTGAGGAGGACTGGGGGAGCAGTGCAAGTCCTGTGCTGCTATTGGATGCCTCTTCCCAGTGGCTTTCAAACACGTAAGAGGATTTCTGCCTCCTTACTCATGGAGCAGCTGCAGAAAGCTGGTGCTAGACGAACTGCCTGCTTTCAGCTGAAGTTAGAGCAATATTTTCACAGTGGTATGCTACTTTATTGACAAGAACATAAGTATACTTTTTATTGTATCAGCATTTACAATTTCCCAACTTTATTTTAATTGGAAGTTAATGATGTATGTCTCTTCTAGTAACTAAATGAATATTTGAACTGCTGCAAGTTGCTTTAATAATTGTTCAGCTAATCATTTAAATTATCAAAGATCTTTACTTGTGCGATGTCATATAAATGGTAAGAATTAAAAATTAATCAACTTGATTTACGTAACTAAAAGCTGCCATCTAATGGATATTTTTCAATAAGACGACAGCAGTAATTATGCTGAAAAAAAAAAAATTCGTTCCTGCAGTTTGAACGATTATAGCAATTTCCACCAGGGGATTTCGCAGTCAGGTTCCAGTTCTGGGCAACAGTGATTAATATAATGGTTATTAATGAGAATTCATTTTTGTACATCAAGGGGTGTTTGGGTGTCAGTGTTCCAAAAGCAATGTGGTTAGCATATTAATTATAAAAGATAGCATTGGACTGGTGACTAAGTAACTATATCGATTTTTTTCCTCGTTTTCTGTGATGTGAAAGGTCAATTAGACTTATAGAAACAAAGGAGCCTTTCTCAGCAGGAACCATCGTTTCTCTGTACTGACATCTCTTTAACCGTGTACAAAGTTCATTAAATGTGCAAAGGTAGTAATGTTAAAACGAAGAAAGTGATTGGGTCAGAGGTCACAAGCCGTGGCAAGCTGACAGCCTCTTGTGGATTACGCCATGGGAGCTAAGTAATAGTGAGAATTGCCTTTCAGGTTGCCCACTGGGACCAAGGGGAATGAAGTCATAAGCAGCTAATACTATTGGGTTAATTAAAAGGAATATTGACAGTAGCTTTGTTTGTCTTGGGCTGAATGCGATGCTGTTAACCAAGTATTTTATTGGGTTACGTAACATTAGTGAATTTGTCACAAATAGCAGATTACCAGATCTTAAAATCTACTGTGTTCCAGTAAGCAATTACTGAACCAAGTGTGTCTGACACTTGTACAGTCTTCTATTTCACCATCTACCTCTGTATGACACACTGTCAGATGTAACCCATTCAAGTCATTTTCCATTCCTTTGAAGCCCGCTCTCCCAGGTGTTAACATCCAGGTGTTTTCACAAGAAGGTTACGAACAGCTAAAGCCCTCCATAAGATATGATGGCTTACTAAATATAACTGGATTGCCCACTGTCCTCCTGTTCATTTACTCTAGCTTTAGTAAAGCTTTTATCATTTAGCTGCTGTCTCATTTAAAATCGTGATTCAAAGCATGGAAAGTAAAACAAAAATAGCAGCCCCAAAGACAAGAAGTATTGTAATTTAGAACCTGATTTGTTACTATTCTAATGTTGGTTGAACAGCTGAGTAAAGCATTCTTGATCATCCTGGAGAAATTAATAGCTTTAACAGAACATCTGTGAAGATTTCAGAATTGTCACTTCTGCATGAAAATGACAGGTTTTCATACTATACATTCATGAAAATAACCCAACATTTTTAGAAGTTTTCAAAGTGTTTGTCTTTGCTGAAATGCTGAGAACATTAATTATATGCTAGATGTAACTAATTTGCTTGTAGTCCTCATCTCAGAACATCAGGGTTTTTACTTTTCCACGCAAAAAAAAACTTGATGTGAAGTCTCTGTGTAGCAACGTGTCTGATTGCTTCGAATTTTGTGTGATCGTCTTTGTTGATTTCAAAACGAGCTCAGAGCTGGCAGTGCAGTGAAGATGTACAGGTAGACTTCAAAGCTGACTTTCTTCTTCCATTTTCTGTTCCGACGCTACCATCCCTTTGGTCTGTTTTGCACAAATAATACAGCCTACATTATCCAACAATGTTAGCAAAAAATAGGAGAAGTAATTATATTTCTGCTTCCCTCGTATCCTGGTTGATAAACAGTGAAGATGAAATCATGCTTTGCAGATACAAGACAGGAGTACTTATCAACCGTATTTGTATCATAAAAATGTAAAAGCGTGTTTTACTGTTCTGTAGCCAGATTGTTATGAAATAGGAATTTTTACCTTAAAAAATGCTACGATTGCAAACTGGGGGGGGGGAGTGCTGGTAATAGTAGGAGACTATTGTGCATCCAAAGATTATTAGAACATCCTGTTTATGCTTTTTAGGGATTGGATGACTTAAGCTGAAGAAATAACAAATTTGACATCTGATAGAAGCTCTCCTTCTAACAAAATGATACTGTCTTCCGGTGCCGCTTCAATTAAATACATATACAGCTGTAGATAGCTCTGTTTTGGTACAGTTATGCAGTTGGGAGGATGCACATTCTGCACTTAAAGCTCAATTCATTAATGACAATCATATCACTTCCTGAAGTTTCTCTTCTCCGATACCTTTTCGTGTTAATTTATCGATTAGATTAAATTAAATCCTTCACTGGATTTAATGGATCCAAATTAATGCATGACCTTTCCTTCAGATCATGCATCAGATGAGCATTGTCTTGCACATGTTTTTATGAATGGAATTTTATAGGAATGCTCTATAATAAATGCTTTGTTCTATATGTGCTTGTACAAAGTTAGAACTCTGATCTCAAAGAGAGTCCAAGCTCTTCAGCATTACAGCTCAGCTCCCCTTCTGGTACAGAAATTCTGCCATACACACACAGGGACTGGGGCAGCCTTGCCCAACATCTCACAGCCGAGCAGCGCAATGAATATCTTAGGGACAGGGCCCCCGTGTCCCACTATGGCATCCTGATTGCAAGTCACCTGTTTTTTTGTAAAGTGCTGGTGC
This sequence comes from Pavo muticus, assembly GCA_016647715.1. Taxonomy (NCBI): domain Eukaryota; kingdom Metazoa; phylum Chordata; class Aves; order Galliformes; family Phasianidae; genus Pavo; species Pavo muticus. The sequence goes on from JACDJE010000106.1 coordinate 1,591,369, forward strand.
TATGCTGGTTGAAGTAGGGCCAACAAACAATAAAACTTCCTCCTTCTATAAAAGCTGAATAATAATTTCTCAGCAGAGAACTCAGCAGATGTAAAGAAGGTGAAATGGAAAAGCAGCTTCTGTTCCCATATACTGGGTCTCTGAGGTAAAGCAATATATGCATGTTCAGTGGATGAGCCCTGCACTCTAGAGAGAGAGCTTGACACTTGTATTCACATCTTTCACAGTTCTTATCTGCAAGTGATAACTTTTGACACCACTGTCTGTGTGTGAAGGGTACTGATAGCCAGAGTAATATACAGTCACTGTCCTCATACTGCAAGGCTGGCATATGAAGCGTGGATAACCTCTCTAATGAAATAGCTCCATGGGTTTGCGCTCCAACCTTATGTGATCTAATTTGAAGGCAAGTAAGTGGGTCATATCTAGTACCTAAGCATGAGCCCTCATCATTAGTGTGCCTGTTATCCAGTGTTGTGTAGCATATCTGCAGGGGTGCAATCTTGCCTCTGGGCATCCCTGGTATTTGTGGTTACTGATTAGTTGCTGCCACTGGTTCTTCCTGATGAGTTCCACATGTGGAGGCTAGGGCCTGCTGTAGTCAGATGTCATGATGCATTGGAAAGGTACAACCAGTAGCTTCATCAGGAGCACTAATTTGTTCACTTTCCTTTACTGCTTTTTAAAGTTATGTCTGTCTGGTTGCCTGAAATTTAAGTACAAAAGCAGCATTGCCTGTTCTCCACCTGCAGCATGGGTTATACTTCAAAGCTGCTGCTGTTTACAAAGCATGCTTTGGTCTCTACAGTGGATTTACACCTGAATATCAAGTTGGTTGAGAAAGCAATGGGGTGTAAAGGATTAGAAAACTAATCAGATTAATTCATCCCCTTTTGTACTGATCACAAAGTATATTCTCACTTTTTTTTTGTGAAGTCATCAAAAGATTTTGTAATAATGCATGCTAATTTGCTACAAAAGACTGTACATATGAGCTTGGTTATGCACACATGTCTGCATGCCAATACCATGCATATCCTCAGCAGACAGGCATAACCCAGCTCCAAATTACAAACTAGAGCTGCCCTACAGGTGTTCCACTGTGTCTGTGCCAGCACTATTGCTTCCAAACAAGATTTAGGGGTCACACATCAACTGCTTGAGGCATGGATGTCTCTATACTGGCACTTGGAATACTTGGAGCAAGTCCCCCAGTTGTCCTATGGTGGTGGAGTGGTGGGAGAACATCATCTGGGTTCCTGGCAAGTGAAATGCTTAAATAAGTTATGTTCAAGTCTGATAAGTATCTGATATCTGTAAGGGTGATGACTGACAACCCATGGCAGCCTGCATTTCAAACCCTTTGCTGATTTATTGCCCTCAGCAACTATGTTGATTCTGAGAGGGAACGTGGAGATCTTATGAGCTGTCTGCTCCTCTCTGCCATATTTTTGAAGTTCCTTTGGAACAGAACCTTTTATTTCCTAATTCCCTGCAAAGACTTCTTGACCAGATAAGCTGAAGTTACCACATAATTTTTCTGGAGATTGTCTGCTGTAGATATCAAAGATTTTATTGTATTTCAAAGACTTTTTCTGTAGAAAGTGCCTTTCAGAATGCTGAGATTACAGATCAGCAGTAAGGTACAAAAATCAGACAAAAGGGTCCCTTCCAACTCAAATGATTCTTTGATTATAAGAAAATTTTAAAACAATATTCTGCTATTTCAGATATTTGCTTTCCCATCCATGTATCTTTCTGTTGCCTTTCAGGCTGATGTCACAGTTTTTCAGTCCACAAGCAACTGACTTATTTCAATGTTATGAGAAATGAAGCAATTATACAAACTACCTACTCACTCTATTACACTGTCATGTGCTTGAGGACAAATGAACTCATTTATTTGGGGAAGATATGACATTGCAACAGATGTGAATGGCTGGATGTTATGTTTTCATTAAAAGATAATAGTGCAAGAATAGAAGAAAATTTAGTAAATATTTCTTAAGTTTCTGTTTAAAGGATGCTTTCCTGAGTAGGGACCATGTGCACAATCACGTTTCATTATCCACACATTCTTACTGAAAGTGATAGGATTAAAGAATGTGATTGAAGTTATTCCTGTGCCTGATGGTCATAGGCCTCTCCACCTCCTTTGTAAAGCTATTTGTTGCCAACTGTTCATAGAGTATTCAGTTGTATCTACTGGGTTTTATTGCTCTCAGAGTTAGCATGGTTCTTAATTGTTCAATAGAATATGAACCAAAGTGTAGTTTCTTTGAAAAGCAAACAGTCTAGTTATCTTATGCTCCAGCAAAAAATGCTGGATGCTATGTCTATATTCAATTTCAAAAAGAATTGTGAACCATCTGTAATGTTGAAACAAAGTCCTATTCTCTATACCTGCTGACTATGTAATTCTAGGTTTACTCTGCTAGTTCGTTTAAGAGTTTGTGAAAGAAAAGTGGAGAAAATTACAAACTCAACTAACAAAAGCACACAAAGCAGTAACAAAAAATGCCAGAGGTATGCTTCTTTCTTTTGTCCACCTATATGAAAAATAATGTCAGAAAATTGTGATTTTGAGCTTCTGGAATTTTAAAATACCTTATTTAAACTAAAATTCCTAAAAATTTACAATTGCTGCCTTTAAATTTGAAAATTAGAACACTATCAATTACTTCCAGATAATTAAATCTAAATACTAAGGAAAACCACTAGGCCATTCCCCTTTTTTTGTTATCCTGACTCTGACCAAGGCTGGTATTTAAAAGAAATGGCTGAGTTATGGACTAAACTGCCCATAGGGACAATTTTTCTCTAACCCTCATTATTTAGTGTTGGCTTATATTCCACAGCATGAAGTTAAGTAACTAAGATACATCATCAGTGGTAGGGACATCCCAATTCTGAAAAGCAGCTTATTTGGTATGTTTTTAAAAACTTATTTATAATACGTGTGTATTTCTTAAATGGAAAAAATATGAAATTCTGCAACAAGTTCTACTCAAATGTATGCAGTACTGCAGCATAACAATTCCATGGAAAGTTAACTTACTCTTATTAAAGTCAGGCCTCATCTAATAGCTTCAGCATACTTCAGAGTGGAAAAAAGTTATGTACAAATGTCCTCAGTCTTCTAGAAAGGCTGTGACCTGCATGATATTTAAAGGTCCACAGGAGTATATAGGAATGAACACAGCAGTTGTTCCCTCATACTATGTTATTACAAAGAGAACTGGGGGTCAAATTGCATGAATGATAAATGGAAGGTGCTTGAAATGAGTTGGTTCTTTTTTGAACATTATACATTGACCTTGGCAGTTTTGACAATTACATCCATCATTTCTAAGAATCCATTCCAGAACACCCGTCTGTTCTCTAATGTGGCCAAGTAAACAGGATTTGTGAATATACGAATCAAAGATTGATCTCCTGTGCCTATACACTGATTAACAGTTGGTTTCTTGATGCAACTTTTTCATTCTATGAATTATGCGAAGATCATAATTCAACATGGCACACCTGTAGACAAGCATGTTGGAATGCTTTAATCTTCCCTCACAAGGTCTCAGTAGGATCGATAGTTGGCTTCTGAGTTTGATAAGTAAAATGGAATAAAACCCTTAAAAAGCATATTGTACACAGCAAAAATGATGTTTTACTGCGTTGGTGTTCCCCCTAGCAACAGAATATGCTGAAGATAGAAGATGGGACAAACCAGGGTGGAAAAAGTTCATTTCTCTCAAACATCAACATTCCCAGACTCCTAGAAAGTGAAAATAAGCTTTTCTGCAAGGAGTTTACAGCTTATCCATCTCAGTCTGACCATGTAAACATGTATTGTCACCCTAAACTGAGTTACAAGGCATGCCTATAACAGTAATGTTTAATAGGAAGGTATTTTTGACAAGTATATTTATCAGATCAGTTTGAAGCAATGGAGCTACTGTCTCTGGAGATGTTCAAGGAAAAGGTAGATATGGTGTTTAGGGGCATGGGTTAGTGGGCAATATTGGTGGTAGGTGTGGTAGGTGGAGGGTTGATCCAGATGATCTTAGAGGTCTTTTTCTAACCTTTACGATTCCACGAACAGTAACATGCCATTCCCTTGCCTACAATTTAGAGTAGCTAATACAGATGCTACCTGTGATACAAGTTCCTTTCTTGTTTTTTTAATTCCATCTATCTTTACAGATTCTGATACTTTACTTTTTTCCATGCTTATATGATGTGCCCTTAAAAAGGAAAAACAAAAAGAGAACAAAAGCCAACCAAACAAAAAACCCCACAACAACAAAACCTGCACCCAGGTAACTAGGTTTGTAATTAATTTTACGTAAGTGAAATGACAATCTACTATGATGACAGTAAATATCATAGTGCAGTAATGATATCTTTGTAAACCAGTCCCCCTAGCTGCCCATCATTTTGGTGCTTAATATACCATTATGAGGAAAATATGGAATTCAGCTACGTTTCAGTGGAAGCTGTACTCTATCCTGCCTTTTTTATTTTGCTTTAAAGTATGACATGTTTAACTTCTTAAGACTTTGTGCATATCTGGCTCCTATTTGCAGAGAGAAACATTCTAGTGTAAGTTATTTAAAATATTAGTGTGGAATGAACTTGCAAAGTATTATTTTTCCATAGTTTTCCAGAATTGTTTTCTTATCATAGATGGCCTTCTCTTTGGTCTCAAAAACCCCCTGCAAAACTAAATGTGCCCTTACTCTGGTCACGTGAAATGAGAGTCCTCACCTAAATCAGTAAGATTTGACAATATCCATGTTTTCCAGGATTTCTTGTCTCATATATACATTTGAAACCATTTCTTTCTAGTGGTACGTGTGACAACTGGTCACAGTAACATCAAGAGTTACCAGTGACTATGTGAATGCTTATTTTATTGGATGTGCTTTGCAATGAGACGTTGGGCTATCCTGCACTCTTCTCATCAGTCTCTTTGGAAGCATCTAGTAACAACTTAGATCATGAACACCTTAATGTGGCTGTTGGTGGATAAACCATCTTGCATGGTGTGGCCTTGCAAAACACAGGATGAATTTGGTGTCAGAATATTTCACACACTCTATATTGTGAACAGATCTTTTAGGTACATTTTGCTTTGGGACAACTTAAAGGAAGCACGCAAGAAGAGTGACTTTCTATGTAAAATTGTTGTCTCCAGTTCCTGAGGAATAACAATAGATAAGCATAAGATTGTTTTTCAAAATGTTCTAAGGGCCTTTTCTCATTATTTTTTTTGGGTGGAGCACAGTGGGGGAAGGGGCATAAAGATTAGGATTATTGAACTGCACTCCTGTTGGAGTAGGAGGCTGCCTTCCATAACATCTAATCAGGTAGAGTTCTTTCATGCTGTGCCATGGCACAAGAGTATTCATTTCCACATGTGGTTCTCAATTTCTTTTCTTGCTTCAGTTTCAAATCAAAATTGATAATGTTTGTATTCAGGGGTCTAAAGTGTATCACTTTGATTCCTGAGTGTATCAACAACTCATACAGTGTATGTAGATTACTATGAGCTAAAAATGAAAGTGAGTAGGAAAGTACACAGACCAAACAGAAACATCTCCCTACCCTGGCTGGTGATCTTGCAAGCTGTAAGGGTAATTTCATAACATACAGGTGGTGGGAAGTAGCATCAGTGGTGTCCTCTGGCACTTACTGATCATCTATAAAAAGGCTGAAATGTTTGTGGGACAAAGAATTAGGGATTGCAGCAGTTGGTGCCATGGCTGCCTGCTTAATTCCTGTTTACACAGTCTGTAGCTCAGTGATGGAGGGGTGGAGATTCCCTGACTGCTGGTCAGAATTGGAGGTGGGGGAGTCAGATTAATGGTTCTTGCTCAAGATGTGAGCCTATTACAGGGGATTATTATTAGTGGAATTAGGCATCTTGGAACAGAACACAGCTCCATCAAATCGAGTGTCATGTGACAAGAAGAGGCATCTGCTGACACATTAAATTGAAGGTCTGTGGCATTCCCTTGCATCTCTCTTGATAAAGGCAAGATGGTCAAATCTGTTCTCTCCCTCTTTGGGACTGACGGAGGAATTGCTTCGACAGTCTGCTTACAGCAGGCTAATTCAGTCATGAAAAAGTTCCAGTTGAGATGAGCTACATGTAGCTGTTTGTTGAGGGACAAACTGCTCTCCAACCCCGGGCAGAGCTGCTGAATTCAGAATATAAGGCTCTGGTTGGGAGCATCAGATGTTGGTGCAAGAAGGACATGCACGGAGCCCTCCTACCAAATAGGGTGCTTTGCTAATCAGTTAAATCTGCTTTAGCTGATCTTTTCATAGCACAGATGGAATCTTGCAGTTTGATGATTGCTGGGGGACAGCGTAGGGAAGATGATTATCTCCTCGGGCTGGTCATCCTTACCTCTTTTGTGTGCCCACTCTAAACTGTGTAGGTTCAAAAAGGATGGAGAAAATGCCCCCAAAACACATGTCAAAGGATGTTCTCAAACTGTAATTTAAATACAGTCAGGCCATCTTAATCTTTAGATCCGTGTGCTTGTAGCTTTACCTAGAGCATAATTCACGTATATAATGAGTATATGCTTATGAGATATAAGTAGTCTGTTTTAAATGGATTGTGCTTTATAGAATGTTTTTTTTTCCTCTATGGATCTAGACTAAATCAAACTTACTTATAGGTGCAAACATTATGTACTTTAATCCTTTCTGCATAAATTAGGCCATGTGCCTTTCTGTACATTGAACACAGTCAATGCATCAGAGGGTGTTAAAGTAGTCAAAAACAACCTCCAAAGGCTGAGTTCTAAACTCTAAACATCAAAGTAAGCTTTATTAATATTACCTCTTCACTAATAATGAAGTATCTCTTGAACTAAGGGCAACTCTGCACAGCAGGCACATCTGTAAGTGCAGAAGGACGTGATGTCTTATATTTGTTTCCTGAACTAAACGCAGATCTACTCCAGCTAGAGGACACCTGGCCATGCTGGTGTGGTGTAGCGCTGGAACATGCCAACCCGGGAGCAGTGGTTATTCAGTTTGGTACAGCCTGGTAGTGTCATGGTTGCACGGTTCTGGACTGGTGCAAATGGTGTGCATAGCTGGCGGAAGCCAAGCCCTGCCTCCACGTTGTGGTGTTTCAATTTTACATTAACGTTTGCAGAGTCTTTTCCTTTTTTTTCTTTTTGCTTTTCAGTAGCACTTTTTATCTCTTTCAAGAGAGTATTTAAACACTTATTAATAAGTAGAAATCTCTTTTACTAATTAAAAATGATCAATTTAATGTTCCCTAGTAAATGGGAACTGGGTTTGCAAAGAATGGGAGAAGTCTTGAATACCTAATGCTGTTAACTGTTAAAAGTATATCTATACTGATGTGGTTGTACATACATGACTAAAGTAGTATTAGATCCATTTCTGAGTACAACTTGCTGAAGACCTTTTATATCAAACTCAGTCAGTATTGACAATTTCAGCATTTGGTGTCTCAGACTGCGTTTCCTATTAGCAAGTTTAGAAATTTTGCCTGTGTGCACTCCAGCGCCAAGTCAGTTGCTGGGCAGACATCTGAATTGAGCAAAAATGCATATAACTTCTTTTTTGCTTACGAAAGAACCAGTGACTTTGTATAGAACTTGCAGGCCTGATTTCCCATTCAATTTATGCATATACTGTCTGCTTTTTAAAGTCTGTTGTGTTTGTGTGCCTATATGATAGTGGCTCAATACAGAATTTGTATGCTACTTTTTCTTGGGTATACATTACTTGTATACGCATAGGGCTGGATTTTGCTGAAACCTATGCATAAATGATCACTTCATAGCTTTCACATTCCTTGATAAGAGGCATAAAAATAATGTGGAGTGTGTTTTTTAATGTCTAGAGGCTTGATGTGTGGAGACAATTTACTGTCATACATACAACTATTGCAACATAAAGAAAATCTTTGCCTAGTAAATGGCACACTTTACATTAACAGAATAGTTTTCGTACTTTTATGATGATACCTTATGAGAGAGTGTGAAGGGAAGCATAAAACGTTTCCTTTTTTTCTATTAACTCACTGTAAATGTTAGAGTACCTGGAGCATTCAAATACACAAGGGGCATTTCCCTGCAGAAGGATTTTCTGAACTTTTTGCAGGAAGACATAGGTTTTATATCTCTGCTAGTCTGTACTTTGTGTATGTCAGATGTTGTTTCCCATTTTACCTGGGTTGCAGTGGTACTAACAGCTGGAAATGAAGTTTTAGACTGCCTGAGAGAGATTTTAGATGTATCACCTCATGTACATAAGTTTAAAATTTATTGGCCCAAGCCCCTGCAGTGCCACTGGGCAATGACTAGTACAATGTGTAAATAGTTCACATGCTGATATAGCCCTGATAATTTGATCTTCACCATGTTTCTTTTTTGAAAAGAATAGCTCTCTGTAACTTTCTCTACCCACTAGGAATTATCTATACATATATGGCTATCTATACAGATATAGATGCTAATATATATTATATGATTTAACTATTGATTTCCAAATATATAGCATATCTGGAGTCTAAATATATTTGAAGCACAGTAACCAATGATTGTTATGCCATAAAATATTTTCAACAAACCTGGATGTTTCATCTTGAAATGACAACCTTCAAAAATGGTCATGGTATTGCTTAACGGATAACAGTTCAAGACATAAAAATCCATGTAACGTTATCTTAGATTAATAGATATTTTACTGCAGTATTTAATCTCATTCTGCTTAAATTAGTGATTTCCTCTCAACATGCACACAGTGCAGAAATTCTTGTTGGGGTTAGCCACTCAGCTGCTGCAAGTTTGCGTAGTTCAGCTAAGCCAAATGATGACATGAAATTAATAATTTAGTCAGAAACCACTGTTGTAACAGTACATGCTTGACTCTCAAAAACAAATTCCAAGCAGGTTTCCTCTTTCACTGAAGCAGTCAGTTACCATGGTGATGGGGAGTGTATAAAACTAGAAGAGACAGAACAATGCATAACTTCAAAGTATTCTCCTTCCCACCAAAAATGTCATTGCTCCCCATTCCCCAGCAATTCTTAACACATCAAATGCTCTATGCCAGGGACAGTCAAGATGTCCTAAAAATGCCTGTGCGCAAGCAGAAAAAATAGCCCTATCTTCTATTAAACCAAGTTTTCCTGTCCTTGTGTCTTTTAAAATCTTCCAGTGTCTTAGAAAGACTTCAGCCAAAACCAACTATCTTTATTCAGAAATCAGAATTGCTGTTACCTGATGTTTGCTGAGTTACAATTTTTAATTGCTCAGAATAATAAAATGATTAATACGAAAATAATATAGCACAGGATAAAAGAAAACAATCTAGTTTTTGTTTTGGGACTTTATCATCCAACTCTGTGATCTAAGCATTAGCTAAAATATAGTGTTAATGATAAAACTATGTGGAATTAATACTTGATCTTAAAATAATACATTTTCACATAGAATTTAGGACCAGTTTGCCTCTACTCTCACCAAGAATGATGTCAGAGGGGAAGCAACGTGATGCAAGTCAGGGTAGAGATTGCCTCTGGAGAAGCTTTGAACAAATACATGAGGCCTGGAGCCTCACAACAAAGAAAGAAATGCCTGTGGACAATGTGGGTCCCCATAGGCAGTGGCAGACATGGAATTACATTCCAATATAAAAGTAAGCCATGGGCTCTTGGAAAGGTTGTGTGAGTATGGAGTAGTTATGTTCTCTTCCACTTTGATTCCTACCAACAGTGGGAACAGATGGTGTGTTACACCTCCTCCCCAAAAAGAGCCATCATCTGCGCACCCACCAACCAATCTCAGCACCGCAAAAGAGGCAGGGACCTTGGAACAGAGCTCTTTCATGCTGATTTTGTGTTGCTTTATTTCCACTGAAATGATTTGCATAACACTAATGGAATAGATAGAGCTAAAAAATCATGTTGTCTTAAGGAGAAGGAAGAAGGAGTCTCAGGGGACATATGGAAAAGCATATTAAAGATGAATCCATTCTAGAAACTGAACTAGTTAAGAAGGCAATACTCAAAACATTCTTGAAATATTGCTGTAGTAGAGTAGCCTATGTAGGGGAAAACACATCTTTATGAATCAAGCAAAATCCCTTGAGGACACTGTTTTATGACGTGTATCCTTGAATACCAAAGAAGTCAAAGCCATTCACCAGTTCCTCCATATAGAAGTACCTCTCAGGCTCTAACAGGAATATTAAGCTACATGTACGCTTCTGTCAACCTCATGAAATTATACTGACCACAACGTTGGCTAGGTTGGAAGTAAGCTGAATCAAGGGTCATTAAAATTGATGTGAATATACTGAAACAGTCTTCTGAGACTTTGATATGACACAAAGTGAGCACCTAGACCAATGTAAACAGAGGTATTGTATATGCATTGGAGTATTTGGGCAAAGTAAAAATGCTTTTGAGGAATCTTTCCTGTTCTGTGATGCCTAGAGTTGGATTTATTTTTTTTAATACTTCAAAAGCCTGTATTACCCAGAACTGTCTTTGTTTTAAGGAGATTCTTGAAGTTACTGCTTTTCCATTTGCATATGCATATCAGTGTTTTCTGGTCAACTTGTTCTCCATATTTCTGTTTTTGTATGTGTTTGTGTGATACCAGGTAAAAACAAAACAAAGCAATATCAGAAGGTTAATAGAGCAATATTACAGGAAATGCTTAGCAGATAATTAGCAAGTTAGTTTTTGGATTATCTATTTTGACTTTATACAGCTGCAAAGTGAAAATAAACATCAGAGAAACACTTGCCCTGTGTATGAAAATGAAGTGCAGATTAGCAACTGGTTACTTATCAGGCAAAAAGCAAACTAATCATCGCCTTTGTTAATGCTTTCCTATTGTTTTCTTTAGCAAAGCTTGCTTAGCTGGTTGTAAAGGATACCTTTGCACAACTTGGAGTTGTACAATGGGTGTAGAGCACCCTCTACTTTCTTTTGATCAAATAACACTCCTGGGCTTGAAGAGAAGGGTGTGTAGGAGGAACATAGATGCTGTTTTTCTGCAGATTTTTGTTCTGAAATCAGAAGAAAGAATTTGTCTATAGGGTTCATTAACTGTTGGCCTCTGCTGGCAGTAACCCATGTTATATAGGCCACCATTGTGACATCCTCAAAAGAACTCCCTGAAGGAGGCAAAGTCTAGAAGGAGAATATCTACTCTGAAGTTTCCCACCTTCCCTGAACTATATCTGCTGAGCCACCCCAGGAGGGGAGAATGTGGCTTTGAAAAATAACACCTTTGTTATTCCAAGTGTTAGAGATGAAGCAGAGTTTTCAGATGGCCCCAAGGTTTTTGCACCCTTCACCAAACACAGATGGAAACTGGACTCTTTGAACTGCTTTGAAAATCTGTTACCATGCATTGCTGTGGGGCCTGTGAAGCAGCCATTGCTAACTTCTGTCTGCCTGCAATTTTTATGGCCATGTGATGACAAGGGATTAAATAGCTTCATTTTAGCAGCAGACAGCTTTTAAATGTAAAAATGAAAAACAAAATAAAACAAAAAGCCCAATAATTCTTTGCTCAAGGCAAAACCTTAATAGACATGGAGGTAACATTTCAATGAATGAGGTGAATTTTGAAGTAAAAATAAAAGCAGTTTAGAATTTAGAATTGTAGCTTAGGCAATAGTTGCAAAACCTTTATAACATTAAGATCTTAGTACATTGGAATCCAGAAAATAAAGATTAACCCTTGTTCCCCAGTTTAGGAATGTATTGGAATTACAGTATATGATACCATGACTGTTTCTTGTGGTGTTTTATATTTAGTGCCTGTAATTTACATGGAATTATAGTGGTGCTGAAAAATTGTCAATTCACATAATGAACGCTTCTTTGACTCATCTGAATTAATTGTGCTGGTGATGGCAAATAGCATAGTTTTCTATAAGAAAATATGTCCTTTAAGATTTCTATTGCATCTTATTCATTATTCAGACCATCAGAAATGTATTTGCTTATTACAACTGCTCTTGGTTTATTGAAAGTAGTCTATTGGAAACAGTTTTTTTCTGCCATTGTTCAATATTTTGAATTTAAATAGCATTAGATTGTCTTGTATTTTCATCTTTTTTATTCCAGAAGTATTTAGTTTGTATGTTAGTAAATAAAAAATAATCTATTTTTCATAGATATAAAGCAATTATTTTGTTTTTCTAGTTTGCCCGATCTCGGATGTATCTTTCAGAAGAAACACCATGCTTCAAACTTCATCCACTTTTCATGAGTACTTTGGGTAAATTCAATAGCATGCAATTCAGCTTCTACTGACTGACACAGACACCAGAACCTGTGCTGTATTCTTATTTTATCCATTACAGATGCATAACTCATGCACAGCAGCTTTGCTGGTGGAACAGCTTTGGAAGACACAAAAGTGTGATATTTTCTGCAAGTTCTGCCTTTGTTGCCTTGGCACTGCAATGGGCACAGGAGCTTCTAGGATGAAGCTTCTCCGAATTCTCTTTTCTCCAGGTACTCATCTGGATACTGATCTCTTCATTTAGACATGAGGATTGGCTTTTCCTCAGCCAAGATTCTCTTCAGAAGTTGGTTTAATGATCTGATGTTCTGTCTGGAAGGTGAATCTACCCAGGAAGAGAGGCTACAGAGAGGCTATAGAGTTCACCACAGATTTGCTCTGTATTCTATCCATCTTAAATATATATGTGTGTGTGTATATATATGTCTATATAGGAAAAACGTGTGTTTGCATATACTGCAACCCCATGAAACATCACTCCTAGAATGAGATTTTATTCTAACTCAAGGATTTTTAATTACAAGCTGCGTTGTCATGGCTGCATTTTACGTGGAATGGAGCTTAAAATAGATATTTCGTGTTTTAGAATTTCCTCATTAGAATTATTTTCTGCTTTTTTTATGATACTATACAAAAGAAATCAGATGCAGTCTTATACCTTATCCTTTTCCTGTCAACGTATGTGCAAAAGCAGAGTATGTGTATAGAGTAAGGATAGCTTCAGTTATTCCTGAAGAAGGTATTTATTGATAGATATGGAGAAAAACTTATCATGGAAGTGTGTTATTTTCACTTGCTAATGAAGATAGGGACAGTTAAAGTTGTAAGTGGGATAGCCAGTAAAATGAAGTGTGAAGGTCAGTGTGAGCAATGATAAGCTTGTAACAAATCTGTAGTTCTTGGTGGCCATTAATCTTGCGGAAATTCCTTTATCCTTTAATTGTAATGTTTCTTCTAGTTCAGTGAGTTTTGACCTTTAGCACAAATCATTTTATTTCTGAAGAAGGCTCAAGACTATTTTAATATTTAATCATAATTTTAAGCCAATACTGGAAACATAAGGGGACATATTTTCTTTTTTAATGGTCCTACAAAAGTTAACAGAAAGGAATACCTTTTTAGTACATTTTAAAGTAGAAATATAACACTCAGCATAATTCAAATGAGTAATTTAAACACTAAGTTCTTTAAAATATACAGATCTACAAAGAAAATTGTCTAGCTCGCTTTTTTATTATCTCCATAAAGATAACATCACTTACTTGTCACTAAAATCAATAAAATGGTGTAACAAAATATTTGGTATGAGAACAGATACATGGGACAGTGACCACACTGTCTTATGGGAAATATTCTTCAGAGCTTGTTCTAAACATGTAAAGCAGATTTTGGTCAGACGTTGCACCTTAGTGCTGATACCTTCTCATGGAATGCCTAATAAAAAACTACTAAAACATTTCAATCATTATACATGGCCAAAGCCTTTTGTAATGATGAAAGACCAGTTCATAAGCTTTTCCTTTCTCTGAACTGCACGCATGTTAGTCCTGCCTGTCTTTGCAGTATAACTACATTGATCACATCTAAATACTGGATCAATTGATCTTTTCTTTCAGCAAATTATGCTCCTATCCTTCAAGCAGGAAAAGAGACCTGGCATTTGGTACTTTGGATCTGTAACATTGCAGTTACTAAGTCTGCAGCATGCTCTGGGGCAGGGGCAGGCCTACGTTTCTCCTTGTTCAACTCAGCTTGCCCAGCCTATGGTTTTTCTCTTGTAGTAGAATTATCTAAGATGCTTTGAAAGAGACTTTGGACTTATAAAAGGTCATATTAAGGCAACATGGCTGGTATTAGGTGCAAGCTGCTGAGCCGGATGGCTTGACTACAAAGGGACAATTGGGGGAGGCTTAGTTTAATAAGCTAAAAGTATCTTATTAATGCACATAACTGCAATCCCTTCTCTCTTGTGAATATCTCATTCAGAGTAAATTGATTTTGGTTACTATAGCTTTGTTCTCCTCTTGGGCCCTGACACAAATAGGATCATACGAAGTACAACATTCGATCCTGTGTGCTGACCCTCAGTTCGCTCCTGAACTTTGAGTGTCTTCCTGTACTGGGGATGTGCTGCCTGTTCAAAGCAAATTGCTGTGCAAAGACCATTGCCTTCCACCTTCACCCTGGGGCAGGGACTGATTCTTGTCTTTGTGTTGTCAAAAATCCTGCTTCTTGGTTGTAGCAAGAAATTCAGGAGCAGCTTCATGGGACATCCTTATTGCTCAGCTGGAGTGGTGCTCACATACCAGCCTTGTGCCATGTCAGCCACTGAGCAATATAAGGCAGAGTTAATCATTTATCATAATCAATCTGCGCAGCCTACCTGTGTGTGTGGGGAAATTGTACACAAATTGTACATATAAAAAAAAAATTAATGTTTATTTCACATATCTTAAAATGAAGGAAATATATACTCACAAGTTTTTTTGATGAGGAATGTTGGGTGAATAGAAGCTCAATCTGTTGTGTGTCCTTTCGTGGCCTTCATTTTTTCCATATTTTTGCATAGTGCAATTGTAGTTCAGTATCTCATTTTTCATGTATTTGATATTGAATACTTAGTTATTCCTTTGATGCACTCTTCTCTTGGAGCATGTTGGAGTGCTACATCCACAGCTGGTTGGAGCTGTTGAGCTCCCTGTTGTTCCACCATATTCAGCTTTATTTATTCACCTTGGAATCAGGGCCTGGAGTCATCTTTTTTTAAGTATGAACATAATATGTAAATGTTCTGGCATATATTAATACTAAAGGTCACCTGGCTGATTTTGTTCTTTCTTTGGATTGCAGCAACCATTTGAAGAATGTTAATTGATTGTAATTGTTTTAGTTAATCAATTTCAGGGTATCAGGAGCCTATTTTACATGCAGGAGTTGTTTACTTTCAGGCAGTTCATAGAAGTAGTGAAAACTATCCTAGTTGCTGCAGGAGATTAAGTGTTTTGTATGTACGACAGTAGCTATGAGGGTAGTATGCCTCCTGATATACAAGTTGAAGAAAAATGTTGTCTGACAAAATTGCTAAAATGATTTAACACTTTAAGTTTACTCTGAGAAGAAGTCATCAAAGATATGGAGAGCATTAATGTGATTCTTCTGGATTTAACTTCTCTAAAAATGATTTATTCAATTTTTTTTTATTGAAGAACAATAAAAGTAGAGAAGAGGAATCCTCTCCACCTTGTTTCTTCTAACATTTAAGGCTGCTTCACTGGTGCAAACATCGGTGGCTTACCAGACTTGAATCATCAATCTTGTTCCTTGAGTGGAAATCTGCAGATTTCAAAACGCCTTCACTGGAAATCCAAGAGATTTCTGTACAAAAATGTATTTAGCCATGCAGGGCTGTTTATTTGCTTAGGGCTATACATGAAAGATTTTGCAATACGTTTGTGAAGTACAGCCAGGTAATAAACTCTAGGAGTGAGCTTTTGATAAGCAGATTTAATCTATTCCATCTGTTAGTCTAACATTTCTTGGAGTAGAGGGAAAATATCCTTTCCTACTTCTCCACTGCGTTTTCCCTGTCTGCAAGTCAAAGTATGTTGGCTGAGAGGAGGTTAACGGAAGCACATTGAAAGTAGTGTGGTATAAGAAATTAAATGGAGCTTTGTTGTAATTGGAAAGTGATATGGCCTTTAGAAGTCTTTGGCAGGTGAACATTACCATCTATCGAAGATACTTGTCCCATGAAAATAGGATGAACTTCTTGATTTCTTGATTTCTGTACTTTTATTGAATAAGTCCGCAGTGTAAACAAACGGTCTTTATGCCTCAAGCTGGAACTATGTACTTTAGTTTATTTTTTTATTTGTGTGAAGCTGACACTCATTTAATAAAAAGCAAATAAGCAGCAAGGCTGTTTTCTCCTTTCCCAAGTCTGTATATTCTGGATTTCATTAATTGTTCTTTTTTTTCCGTGACTTTTGTTATCTCTGTAGTGGCTTTCCAAACTGGCAGATGAATTAAATACCAAAATTCTGAAGGGAAACAGCAGAAAAGCTTCTGACAGAAGTATGGGTGGCTCACTGAGGGACATGCTATTAGAAAATGAGAAGGAAGGTAGTTAATGTGAATCCCAGATTTCTGCT
Organism: Pavo muticus; assembly: GCA_016647715.1. Lineage (NCBI taxonomy): Eukaryota > Metazoa > Chordata > Aves > Galliformes > Phasianidae > Pavo > Pavo muticus. The sequence continues at coordinate 1,607,840 of JACDJE010000106.1, forward strand.
AGGAAGAGAAAAACAGAAGTATCAATGGAATGAAATTACCCAGCTAAAGAAGTCTTCAATGGTAGGCAGAATAGCATAAATATCATGAAATGGGGACTACAAGTTAAAGGTAGTTAAATGTAAATTTGACCACGTAATTGGAAATCCCACACATGAAAGTGGGAGAAGGTACAGAAAGGAGTGACATTCTCTTTAAAATAATGAGTAAAATCGAAAGTTAAGCGCTACTGTGTGGTAAAGGAGAGACTGCAATGGGTACGTTTTCCAGGGCTTCTGAATCCCTTGTGCTCCTCGGGCTGCTGTGACCACGAGGCCAAGGGGCTGAGTGGAGGCTGAGCCTGGAAGTGCACATTTTGAAGGAACGAATGGCTGTACCTGGGACTCATCTCAGTCTTTTTATAGGAAAAAAAATACATTTTATGGGGGAAAAAAAAAATTAAACTGCTTCCAGTCTGCTAACTTCCAGAAACAAACAGGAGTTACAGCAAACCTCCAGTATGTTTCTTCTGAATTTGACTGCCTCAAACAGTCTCAGGTGCCTTACTCATTTTATATACCTTTCTGTTTTTAAGACAGGCAGGAAATTCGAGAACAATATAATTGTCAGTATGATAAATGAGAAGGCAAAATACTCCTGAGCAGTAGAGGACACCGGGTGTTATTATGGCCTATTGTTGCTATGAATAGAACCACCCAGACACCAATTAACATCTCATTGCTACGATTACTTGCCATAGTATCTATTCCACTAATCAAACTTGCACCTTTTTAGTCCATATTTTGATTTCAAAAAGTTATACTAAGAACAGATTACATTTATCTCAAATGCAAATAAATGTGAAGCTTAAGAAGCTAATTAAGTTTATAACCACTGAGAATAACATTAAAAAGAAAATTAAATTGCTTAGTTTGGAGGAAAACCTTTTAGGAAACATTTGTTGAATAAACATAAAAGAAATTCTCTTAATGTACTCTTATGCAAATAGTGTTCTGTTTATATTTTTCCATATGCCAATCATATATAACTCATATAATTTTTCCTTCAGTAAGCATTCTTCTTTATAGGAATATTTGCTATCAAACACACAATGCGTAGTAAGTATGAGAGCTACATGACAGCAATCTGCTCCAAATTCCCAAACTTTCTGAGAACAGTGTCAGCTTTATAAAAATAACAGCATTAGAAATATTTAGCAAATAATTGCTGTAGGCAAGGGGACAGAAATGATGTTGAAAGCATGTAAGATATTCCTCCTCTCATTTTTCTGTCTTTTTTTTAGTGGTCATAAAAGGTACCAGATTGAAAGCCCTGAAGGAAGGAAATTGCTTTTTATGCATAGCACAAGTAGCAGTACCACAGAATTTCTCGGGCTGGGCTCTATCTTTCGAAGTGCTGTGATGTTGCTAGCCTAATAGCTTGCTGAGGTGCATCTACCAGATCTTTGAAGTCAGTGGGAAAATGAGGGTACTTGAGCAGACCAGTGTTTTGGTAGGTTGTGCTGCTCCTGTGCCCCAGGACCTATGCCTGCCTTCTGCTGGAAGCTGTCCTGGCAGGCACAGCTTTGGCAGCAGCTTGCTGCCCAGGGGACTTGGCTGAGCACCTAGTGCTGCTCTCATCCCAAATGGATTAGCTGCTCTCAGGAAAGATACTTCTGCTTACAAATCATTTCTCTACCTGTTTTGAGGACAAACAATTTTTGAAGGAGAAATAGTAATTTTGTTTTCCAGAAAACAAAAACCAGGATTGTCTTGATTTCTCCTTGAAGAGCTCTTCTGTCAAGGGTATTGACTCTGCTTCTGTTGCTCCTATTCCTTATTTCTCACTGCAGATAAAATTAAAATACGTGCAGTATGCACCCTTTCTTTGCAGAGAGGAGCAAAGCAAGGCCTGCGTAAATCCCAGGAGGCCAGAATATACCTTCCATCTTGTCCCTATGTACTGGTTTAAGATTTTTCGGCAGCAGAGTTGGTCTCAAGGAGAGATGGCAGTACATCTGACTTGTCCTATGGGGTCTGGGTGACCTGATGAGCTAGGAGGTAGTTCTACCCTCTGCTGATAACTTCTTCATTCTTGTGAGCTGGGCTCTATGCACACTGGGAGGAGATTGTTGTGATGGTAGTGGTGATTATCATGTCATTACAGAGGACTTGAAATTATTGTTTTGCTAATTCTTAACATGTGACTTCAGCCTGCTGGTGTTCAGATAGCATTCCTTTCACGGAAAAGGTTTCAATTACAACTAGAATATTTTATATTTTGAAATGAGCCCCCAGTGATCTACCACTATCTTTTTTAAAGCTTTGGACATGGAAGACCAATGTTGAACTTGGAGCGTGGATGTAGATATACCTTTTTTTATAAAGCAGCTGACAGGTTTGCTGGATTAGTGTTTATAATACTTATTGACATCCCATGATACCTTTCCATAGCTGAGCAGAGTTTAGATTGACTCTGGAGTATTAGTACTTGATGAAGGTAATCTGTTTCCTTGGCTGAAGCTAACAAACAAAGCAGTTAAATCCCCATTACAAATGGCTAAACAGGGACCCATTAAACTTCTTATAGGCCTGTCTCATTTCTATAGCCCCTGAAACATTTATAAAGGGCACTGTTAAAAATTTACAGAACCTTGAGATAGTTTCTTAAGAAAAGCTATTCTTTGCGTATTACCTGAAATATGCAGTCTTTCCTTAAAGAGTAAAATAGAAGTCGTTAACAAAAACTTTTTCCCTGTGTCCTTTAATCTGCAGTAACTGTTTTGGCTTTTAATGCTTTATTTTAAAAGTTTCATAGAAAAATAAATCTTGCAGGTAGAAAAGACCAATTCATGCTGAAGCTATCATAGGAAGCAGTTGTTATTGGGATTGGTTATTGATAAACTGTCTTTGCTAACATTTATTTCAATTATTACTTGTCCAATCACCCTTCATACGGAAGTCATCTGGAAATTGTTGGCACCAAATTTGTGATGAATATGGTAATGGTGGATGTACCATGTTAATGAGAATTCTCATATTAAGAAGTATAAGACACATTATTTTAATGATTCTACTGGCATCAAACCATGGAAGCCACAAAGTTTTTTTTTTAATGAATCAATCCTCACAGGCCTAAAAAAAATTGTGTGAAAATGGTGGTTTTTTTTTTTTTTGTTTGTTTGTTTTAAATTATTCTGGTAAAAGACAACCCCAAATTGAAATTATATTTTCACTGTTTTGGTCAATGTTTTGCGATGACAATACCAGGTATTTTGTAAACCTCAAAAGAAAGAAAATGCTTAGCACAGCGCTGAAGTGGAGAGGTTAAATCAGGCCTCCCAATGCATGTCAATAAAGAGGTGATAATTAGAGAGAGAGAAAGCTAAGCCTTCATTAGGCCCCAGATTATTTGAGCTGCATGGGCAAACTGTCAAATTGAGCTCACCAGGGATGACAATATCTTGTGAGACAGCCTGTACCTTAGCATGTGGGGATAGTGGCATTTGTTTGTATAACGGGGACATGGTGCCGGGAAGGGGGAGGGGATGGCCAAGGATAGAAAAGCACTATTGTCTGGTTTGGGTCATAATACTTTTATTTTGGTCATCCTTTCTAAGAGCTTAATCTTCAGTTCAACTATTTTAAAAAATAACAAAGAGATTCTGTCTTTCTAAATATGGGAGGTGATGCAGGAGGGTAGGGAATAATGAAACTGCACTGTGTATATATTTTCTAGTTCCTGTGAATTCTGATAATTTCCAGATGGTGACTTGTAAGCATATTCATCAAACACGAAGAATGGTTTTACAGACCACAATATGTATTCTAAGAAACCTCTAAAATGTTCAGAAACTTTGAATCTTTAGGAGCTGTTTTTCTCCCTACCCAACCACTGTTGTTGCAAGGAACAATAATAAAGAAGTGAATATGATAGCATACTTTTTATTTATATGGATCCTGAAAATATATGCTAAGCCATCTATAACATCTGCTCCACTAAGGTCAAAGACCCAGCTGTACAAGCTTTAGGAGTAAGTACTGTAGAATTGATATTTTGTATGGGATGTAGTTGGTGTTGAAAGTGATTTAAAGCAAGCTTTTCACAGAATTCAGGGATGCAGATAAACACATGCTAGTCTGTTCCTTCTTGTGACATCTACACCTGATGCAAGCTGAGAGATTAAAGTGGCTTGTTCTCTTTGCAGTATATAAGGAAGGATCTGCCAGTCCAAATAGTCACCTAAATGTCCATCATCACTTAATAGAGCAATCTTCCAGTTGAACAGTTTCTACATGCCCATCTCCAGATACAGACCAGTTAAAAATGCAGCCCTATGCTGGATTCCTTTCTCTTCATTTTGTGCTGATCTCTGTCAATTACTCATTAGCCAAGCACAAGACACTAACAAATTATACAAGCCCTTACGGTGCTTATATCTGTTCCAGGTACTTGTTTCAGCCCTGTGTCCTTTCAAGTAGATAAGTCAGACAAAGTCATCAGACAGAGGACAAAAAGTATAGGAAATTAGCATCAGCATCAACTAAAAGGATCCATTTTGACTATCTTTGGCCTAGGAGAGTTAAATGTCCTAGAATATCCTGACTGGATCATCCTTGTGCTAAGCAGCTTGTGTTATTTTGACTCTTCTGAATATTTTGGGGTATAATATGGCACAAAGAAATGTCACAGTACTTCACACCAGTTTGATCTTTTATGTTGTCTTGAGTAACTAACATCCTAGAGGATCCTCTTTTCATGTTGTGTTTACTTTCAGAAGCTTAGTGACCCCAAATACTTTTTTCTAGAATGGTGAAGTACTTTTAACTAGAAGAATATTTCTATAAGAGCATCATAGCCTTGTAGACAGTCTATAATAATAAAAAAGCACATCTTGAGAATATGACAGGTGTGTGTAAAATTAAAAGGGATAATCTTCTGTTCTCCCACAGACTTTGTGGCTTCTCAAGATTTTCTCAAACATCAGCTTTCAATTCCAGAATTTGGAGAATAGCCAGAAAAGCTCACCCATTTCTATATATCTCCTCAAGCGGGCACTCATAGTTACCACCAAGTATGTCAGCTGTTCTGTCTGGCAGTCTATGCTTGAAGGCAATGATGAAAACTGCAATGAAAATACAAACAGAATTCAGAATTTAGAAATAGTACCAAGGGAGAGGAAGGGAAAAGAGCCCTCACATACCATAGCTTTATTGTTCTGTCTGTTTAGCAATTATGCCAAGTGCCAGTATGACGTACCAGAATGTTTCAATCATCAAATTATTACTGAATAAAGAATTTTAAAACCATGGCTTGCACTACTTCTTGAAATGTCATCATAAGCTTCTGGAAGTAAACACATCTGATGAAGTGCTATTGGTTTTGTACTTGTGGGGCCATACTTAGATGAACGCTTCTGGGAGCTGAGGCTGCCCATTGGAGCACTATTTTGGTACCAGTAGTAGTTTGAAATAAGCCGCTAGAGTCCTCTGTACGTTCCTCTGCAAATCAAATTACTTACTACCTGACTGAGAGAGCAATAACAGACAGAAGACAATTTGTCTGAAGAAAAAGGCATAGAGAATGATGGGTGGAAGATACTTGGATTTTAGAGATCAAGCAGAACTTTCAATCCATTTTTTAAATTTCATGTCAGAAATGAATTTTCAAAAATCAGTTATTCATAGGAATATGGTACAGTTACAACGATGCTTTTCAGAAAACCTTTGTACCTCTAGAATGGAATTTCACAAGAACTGACAGTGCTGTCCCAGAAGGTAATTTCCCACATGGTTTTGCCTTCCTTTTCAGGAGGAGGAGACAGCGTTTCAGATTCCTCTCTTCCACCTTAGGTTAGGGGCTAGACTGAGAGTTCTTAATGTCTCATGTACTGTACCCTTTGAACAGACAAAAACAGGTATAATCACTTTCTTTCTCCTAAGATACCAAAATTCTAGGCCTAATCCAGAGTAGGAATAGTTCTGGGTGGTCACAGCTGTGGATGTGCCCAGGGGATGGTCAGGTTTCCTTCTTTGCCTATTTGGCAGAGATGTTGATGTTCAACCCCTTACAAGGCAAGAAATTTATTTCCTACGAGTTCTCATTTCATTGATGTTGCTCTTTTTCTATAGGAAATAACACGTTCACAAGTGAGTTTCTATGAAACAGTTCTCCTTAATGCAATTCTCTATTTGGGGAAAGGGGAGAGCAGAGTACGTAGTGGACACCCGGCTTAGCTTGTTATTGGAAAATTCTTAAAAATAGCATAGTGGGAACACTCAAAATATGGTGTAAGTTACCGTAAGTTTTGTGGTTGTGCCTGCAGTCTACTGGAAAATATCCCAAGACTCCCAGCCTGTGAATTTTTACTGCTGTACTCTGATTAATACTGTTAGTTATCACGGGAGTTTTGCCTGTGTTGTGAGTTGATCTCAGGCTTCAGAGAACCCACAGTGAGCCAGATCTTGGTGCTGAGTGAGTTGGACTGGCTAAGCCCCTCTACCATGGCCCCCAGGGAACACAGGAGCAGGTGCCATGTGCATTGGTGGTTTACAAACTGGTGCCAAGGACCCATGTTGCTGAGTGAGGGCTAACACGTGCTCACCCAGCTTTGAGCATCTTTCTGCACTTTAGGGTGTATTTTTTTTTTCTTTTCTTTTCTTTTTTTTTTCAGTTGTTCAGGACATGCTCGCTTACCATTACCCCAGTGCACAAGTGATTGATTTGTGTGGATGTAGTTAACTTTTTTTCTTTTGCCATTCTTTTCAGTTTTCTAGATATTTCAGAATCCTTTACAAGTAGAAGAAGAATTTCCATTTCCCAATTCATTACTGCAGGTGCTGTGAAGTAGTAAGGGCTTTTTCTGGTCATAAGATACCTACTTGTATGAGAAATGTGTATCTTTGGCAGGCTGCTGAAGATTGCTGCTTAAATCTATTACAAGGAAGCACAATTTTCTGTAACTTAATTTCCTAAGCCTAATGAACCTAGTAAATTTCCTTTGATGTCTTCCCAAGTTAATATGTTAAATCTAATTTATTTGGCAAAAAATTGGACAAATTTCCTCGTAATTGAATTAACCTAGAAAAAATGTATTGTTATGGTAATCTGTGACTAATAATTCCTGGGTTTGGTTCAATTCATTTACTAGCTTGCAATTGCTATTTTTGTGAGCTGTAATTTAAATAGAAGGAGTTGACTGATCCAAATATGTATTTGAAAAGTTTGATAGATGATCCTGAATTACTTCATTGCAATTTAATGTTGCAGAAGGTTTTCTGACCTACATGATTATTTACATACTTACTGAATATTATGTTCACTCATTGATTTTCTTGACATGTTTCTGGTATTTTGTGGACAATGTTAATGATTGGATGATACATTTTCATCAGCACTAACACATTCTTAGTGCAGAGAGAATTCCCTTTGTTTGGCTTAATTTTTTGAAAATGAAAGCACAGAGCGGTTCCATCAAAAGCTGAAGCAAAACCACAACTGGGAGAAGGTCCTGGACAAGGTTCAGTGGCAAGACAAAATATGAGCTTGTCTATGGATCCTTACTTTGACGTTTTGTGAAGTGGGTATAAATGAGATGAGTTCTCTTTTCTCCTGGAAGGTGATTCATAGTCTTCATGCCAACAATGATGCTCCTCCTTTCCTGCCACTCATTTGTTATGTGTGGAGAAGTATGATATGATGTAAGCAGTAGAGCTGAACATCTGACAAATGTGTTTCATGGGCCAATAATGACTGCAAATCCATGTATAACCTTTAGAGATTTGTGCAGCTGTTCCCACCCTCAGATATAGCTCACGCTGGAGGAATCCTGATACCTGATGGTACAAAATGACTACGTATATCAAAAGAATAGGGCTGGTTTATTTTGTTTGTACATTTCTACTGATTTCAAAATTGCTCAGGACAGAGTTTGGCTTTAAAATCACAGGCCAAAGATCTTCCTAACATTCTTGTATTTTAAATTGACTCTTAGTTATACCTCGTAATATTTATAAATGATCCAGGAGTTTTTCTGCTTTTCATGTTTACCCTGATGCTTATATCTTTTTCAGCACATCTGCAATAGTAAGGTCAACAGTGTTAGAATTAAAATCAGTTTACAGTATGTTTGCTTGAAGAGCACATAAATTCAAAGAGGCAATAAGTATAAACAGAATAGCTGATTTCTTGGATGCACTCCAATATAATTATAGCTATTCACCCTTGTGACTATTTGTGTGTGTAGCTTAAAGCTATTTGCCTGCCCTAAGGTACAGTAGCAGTATTTTTATACATCTTCGTATCTGATTGAAATGCAAAATTCAGTAAACCTGGAAAGGATGCTAACAAGCTTAAAGAAATGCATGAGTAAAATGAACTGGCAGATTGACGGTGCGTTTTGGCGTTTGTTAGCAGCACCACCCAGTTCTTGGCGCAGGTACCTCTCATTCACTTTGGTTTTGTAACTGAGATATCCCTAAAGGATTTGTCACCAAAATAGTGTATTTCTAATAGGCAATTATGAAAAAAAAATCATCATCAATCACATTTATTGCAAACATCTCATAAAACAGTAAAACATTTATGTGGCTATGGAAGGCAAGTATGTTGCCATGTAATATACTAAGATTTGCATATAAAGAACAGCAGGCAGCAAACAAGTATCTTTTCCTTTCTTATTCCATTTATATGAGCGCCTTTGATGCAATGCATCTATTTAATTCACATCAAAACATTATAGCTTCAACACCTGAGTGATATTAACTGCCATTAGGTCTGGGAAGCGCGCAACATGGAGGTGGCTGGTAACGCTGCTCTCTGCAGGTAGGGTCCATCAGGCACATTGCACCTTGTCACAGCCTGTTTATCACTGAGCAGGCAGGGTTTTGTCTCAAGCTGATGTGCACCTGTCAGGGATTTTTCTCATTTTTGCTCTCTCCCTCCCACAGTGTCACCAAGGATCATTCCTGTCAGGATTTTGTTTTCAGGCTAATTCCAAGGCTGTTGGGACTGTGTTGTTTCCATGTGAATAAGAATAAAATGTAGTTGCTTGGGAAGACACAGCTCTTGATTTGGGGTTGGGGAAAGCTTATAGCAACTGACTGTCGATACCAGGACCCACTAATCTCCCCTGTAATCATGTGTGCTGTGTGCTCACGAACACTCAGAAATAATTTTCTTGAAACTTTTTTTAATAGTGCAGAGTGCGTCTACTGCAGGGCTGTATGATACAAAATGACTACTAAAATGTGAGGTTATTTGTGTGTCAGAGCTGGTAACAACCGTCTTTATCTGTTGTGTTTTTTTTTCTCCTGCAAGGCTCAAGGTAAAATGAAGCAGGCAGAAAAGAGAAATGAATGACATCACATTGTATAAATCCGTGGGATTTTTTGACATTTGACTTTCAACTATCATTTAAAAAAATTCTGCCTTCTATTTACTTGTCAGAGACGGATTTAATTCTTATATGCTGCAAGGATTTCACTATGTTAAGATATTGATATAACAAATTGCTGAATGTTTTAGAGATTGATTCTTGCTGACCAAAATGGGCTTTCAGATTGGAAGTCTTTTTTTCTAGAAAACACCTGCTGAGATAGAAGTCTGACTGCTACACAAAAGAAATATATGGTTTGTTTAGTCTGCTTCTATCTAGCAATTTGAGGATGCTATCAGAAATTGCATTTTTTAATGAAAATTACCTAAGGATTTGGCAAAGACCCTTGGTTAAAATGGACGGAGTAGCCAGTGCCAGGTGAGTATTAACATACTGATTGGTTGTTACTGCTGTCAGTCTTGCTGCAAAATTATGACAGGCCACACAGCAGGGAGCAAATGATCATTAATACTTCATCCTCTGGGACACAATAAACTGCCATTCACTTGCATACAAATAAAATACATAATGCTCGTCAGGCAAGGTGACAGAAAAATGTGCTTTCTCAAAATGATTTATACTACAGTGGGATGTGATCATTTAAGACATATTTTTATATTGTACAGTGTATGATCTTGGCAGCGGAGTATTTGAATTTGTTCCATTCAAAAAATATCCTTTAGTTCTATTTCCCAGTGTTTATTTCATTAGAAGACCACATGATTTCGAACACTGTTCTCAGCTGTACAGTGGAAAGTTAACAATACCTCTTGCAGTCAGCAATGTTTCTGTATTTAACTCAGTTCCCAAAATAATCCAGACTTTATATGTGTGTTTGTGTATGCAAAGTGAATGCAAAGTCTGATTCCAAAGTTGCCAAATAGAACAGGTATTTCCAAACCAAAAGAAGCTGTTCTAAACATGAATAAGCTTCTTCCACAACATTTTCAGTAACAACAACAACAAAAAAAAGTGTTATGTTGTATTATAGTCTCGGTAAGGTCAGAAAGAGGCTAGAATTTGAGGTATTTGCTTGGCCTGTGCTTCCAGTAATGCTCCTTCTGTTCTGGGAAGTGCACTGAAAAAAGATAATTACTGATTTATGAGGAGATTTTGCATATTCTGCCTATAGCATTTTCTGTTTTGCTGCTTTTTGACACATCCAGCAATGAATTATTAGGTGGTTACTGCACTGAAAGTTTTGTGTAAGCAAAAGGCATAGGATTGCTTAACCAAGCAGTGTGGAGCCTGGCAATCTCACAGTATTGGCAAGGAATTCCTTTAAATTTGCTAGAAAAACAAGTTTTCTCACACACTTTTAATGTTTCAACCCATTTTCCTGCTTTAGTACTTCCTGTAACTCACTTAACTCACTCATTTGGTGGAATGTTTCAGAGTTAGCTTCTGCTCGGGGTTTTCTTCTCCTGGTCTTGGTGGCAGAAGTTTCACTAATGAACCTTCTCTTTTGATGGAGATAAAAAAAAAAAGAAATATGGGAAGTTTCACACGAATGCTTTGCAGATCTGTCAGTGTTCTCTTGGATTTCTGCTCCTTCGATGTTCCTGTTAGTGTTCCAGTGTCACCTATATTAAGACGCAATATGACAAAGTACTGATGAATGATGATGAATGTAAGAACCTGAGAATCAAGCACATGTGCCACTGAAAGTGATGGTGAGGAATCTCCCAGTATTGTCTAGAGAGAAAAAGTTAGATGTTATTGAATCCATAGGGTGGTATTCTTATGTGTGTGGTTGGGCAGGCAAGGAAAAGAAAAATAGAAAAATACTTCTTATATCACTTGTGTAACTTCTCTAGATCCTGTTTTTGGATTAAATTCTGAGAACGGAGCAGCAAAATTAAATAGTGCTCTGGAAAAAATAGATGGAGAAAACTGTTTATGATGCACTGTGTTCTGTTTTTTGTTTTTGCCTGCTGAGTACATGCATTGAGCACTTGTGCATTTCTGTTATTTAGAAACGGAAAAATGCTCAGTAGTCTTAAATAGGAAAATAAACCTTTTGTTTTGATAGAATATTATCTTTTATGTAGACTTTTTAATTCATTCTGATATTTAAAATCAAAGCCTATATTAAGGGGTAAGCTCCACAGTGCAAATTGCGAGACTGAGAGTAGACTGTCTGAATTTTGTATGATAAGTAATTAAATATCATGGTTCACATTGCTGGAGTTTATGAAGTTCAGTGATGAAATCAGTATTTTTTTGGCACAATAATTTCCCTTCACCTTCCTTGTGTCCTATTGCTTCTGGTTTGTGCATGCAGAAGCATGAATGTTAGGACTGATGAGCTTGACTGGCACTGCAAAATCCTAAGAAAAATACTACTGTTAATGAGAATTGTGCAGATAACCACCTGCATACTACGATGACAGTTCACTCCCTATGACTCTGTCAAACATTACGAAAAATAAATAAACCTTATAACTCAATAATAAATAACTGCTCAGGACACTTTAAAGAAAACTTTAAAATGCAATAGCCTAAAATCCTCATCCTGGCTGAATCTTCCTCTCTGACTGAGTTCAGGGCAGATAAACTGATTTACAGTGGCTGGGGAATTAGCTGGATGTGAGTCAGACTGCAAAGTATGCAAAGGTTTTGGGAAATTCAGTTGAAACATGGATGGAAATGAATATGGGGGGTTTCAAAACCCTTAAACTACTGCTTGAAAATCCTAAACTACTACTGCATATGTTCCAGTTATTTGTTCAGCCATGCATTATTCTGTATTCACTGGATGAAGGAAACTTCTCATGAGAATGTTTGAAATGTCACTGAGGTTCAGTGTGGATCAGAGTGCAGGTGGCTCTACAAAGGCTTTGCGGAGAGGATGTGTTTATACAGTTGCTGCTGACGGATGGTATTGATTGGTTAGGCAACTAATAAAACAAGCCACTTCACTTTCATCTTTGTGGTTTCTGTTCCTTCAGTACATAGAAAAGTGGTTTTAATTATTCACATCATCCATTTTAATATATATTTTTTTACTCTCATCCACCCACTGTCTTACAATCAAGTCATGTTCTTATCTTCTGATTATTGAATGAAACTTTCAAAAGGGTGGGAAGACAGATAATGCATTTTTAAGAACAGGAACTTGTTGCAGCCTTGTTGGTAAGGTGAGCAGAAGTCTGCTCACGATGAGATTGTTTGGGCAAGCTTTAGGATGGCAGCTCTTGACAGCAACTCAAATTTTGATATCACTGTAGGTTCTCAAGTGTTTGGTGCATTTTTGACCTGTATTTTCAGCCCCATGGTTCTGCATCTAGAACCATTTCTCCCATAACATGGCATGTTTTTCAGCTTTCATACAACCTGGGAGTTGCGTACAGGAAGGTGAGGTCACTCACTTGGGTTTTGCAATGTCTGGTTATCTTCAGAATAGAAGGATGTGATCCATACCAGAAAGGGTGTTGAAGGCTTTCAGTTGTAATTGTCCATTATTTCAAGAGGTAATGGTTACTGAGGAGGAGATGTAACGTGCACATGTGCAAACCAGCAGAAAATGTCCTTTATTTGTTTGCATTTTTTAGTAAAAAGATGAATATATTCCTTTAATGTTTATAGATGAGAAAATTATTGCTTTTATTCTTGAATAAAACACTTCATGGGCTGATTAAAATCTGTCAGCTTTAGTTAATGTCGATGTCTACCATCATCAAAACCTGCAGGTTTTAATCATTTTCACAGACAGTCTTAGAAGGAGTAGAGCATGGACTTTCCAAAGTTTCAAAATCCTTGCTGCTCTCTGGGTTTGTAAAGGACAAATGAGTGAAGTAAATAAATATGATAAGCCTGGTTGACAGCTATAGGAAAAGGAAAAGAAGAGGATAAAGAGCATTTCAGTCTCTGAAATGACCCAGCAGAGCTGTGAAGAGATTTCTGGCAGTGACCATCTGAGATACATAACATAAAAATCCACAATTATACTCTGGTTCAGAAAAAACATATGGTGTATGTTAGAGCTGCCTTTTAAGCACCTTGGACTTTGCCTTATTTCCCCACTAATTATTGTTTCTGATACACTTTTTACCTGTAAATCTAAGTGCTAGGATAAGTCTTTCTGTCTACTGCTCTCTTGCACAAGTAAAAAGAGAAGGCATAGATGGGAGAGTTCCTTACTTAACTGTTGGAAAGGATTGTTTGGAGAAAGCACTGCAGTGGTGACCCTTTCTTTTTTCTTTTTGAGATGCTCATTTTTCCTTCAAGCTAATTTTAACTTTAAAACATCTGTGATTATTTTCTTTTTAAATCAAATTGGGCTGTATGGGGAAGGAAGGTGGAGAAATGAAGCCCCAAGGCTGAGAGATGGGGTCCCTCCCACTGCAACAGCCGCTGGTGGGCACAGGGCTGGGGAGGTCACTGATGGATGGATGGCAGCACAAGCTGCCTCAGCCTCCCCGTGACAAACATGGAAGCAAAAGGGCAAGAGTAACCCTTTTCATAGCCCTGTTTTGTGCTTCCGTCATATTTAGCAGCTTAATCTTGAGTTTACTGGTAGCAGTTCAGGCTAAGTGCATATTCCTTTTATGCTTTTGTTTCCTCTGTAGCATCAGCCTGTCTCTCAGAAGTAATAATTTGAGTGTGGAAGAAAGAGCTGAGTTGATTGCAGAGGATGCATACTCCCTATCCTCAGTAAAATAAACTAGGAACCCATGGAAATGAGGCATACAGTTTAAAACGAATTGGGCTGATCGCAATAATGTGTTCAAATGTGTCTCCCAAAGTTCATTAACTTAATGTAATATACAGCGGCAAGAATGACACCTATGATTACTCCAATTCAAAGGATAGTTCTGTACTTTCCCGTGATGCAAGTTAATGCTGTGAGAAAAATGAAACACCTCATGAATGCCACCCAGCTGCCCAAGTGGCAAAGCGAGTCTACCAGCTTGTCCTAAACAGCATCGGGAATGATGAGGATATGGGCTGTGGTTGGGTGGTGTTAGGGCACAGCAACACCAAGACGATACACCTGTGATAACATTGCTCAACAAGTTCTTAAAATACACTTAGGAAAACATGAAAATATAAACTTTTAAATGGAAGTAAAAGAATAAAGCAAATAGAATTAAATATACCACTAAGAGAAGGCTGTAAGCAAGAGAGGAGTGCTCACCATTCTGCTCAAAGGAAGTGCAGGATTAAAGCCATGCTCTGTTTTGAGCTCACTGCTTATTAATAAAGAGTGGATGGGAACTGAAGAGATGAAGAGACTGTATTGTGAGACACCGCAGAGCACTGAGTGTGTGATGTTCCTTCTGAAGCCATAATAACCATTTGATTTCTGACCCTGAGGTGAATTTTGTATACTCATATGCATGAAGGAGGTGAAGGGATGTGCACTGAGATATGCCCTTCCTTCCAAACGGTGTTTTTAGAAGTGACATAATTGAGGTATAAATAAAATAACAAAGAAGCCTTTTTCATATATATATGATTATTTCAAACTACCAACAGTTGTCTTCACATTCGCTGGTATTTTAGAGTCCTGAATTTTAAATGATACAGCTCTTCTTTACCATTTCCTGGAAAATGCACTCAATAGAGAATGCATCTTAAGGGAAATCAGGTCTATAATCAGGCCCTTGGAACTTTACTGGAGTTCCCTGCTCGTCTCCTATTTGTCCTGTGACATCTCCGATAAAGAATACAGAGCCCTAAAACTCGGCACTTGGCAACAGGAGAGTCTGTATCCTTTCCCCAAAATCAGAGAGAGGACCTAGTGCATGGTAGTTGCTTAAAGTGTCTTTCATTATGTGGGATGCCAAGAGGCCAGCCCCTGCTGTTTTCCATTCAGATGAATAGGAAACCTATGGATAAATTACCACCTGCAGCGCGTGATAGAGGACATTGTAAGCAGCTGTCACTGTAGCTCTGTAATTATGCAAGTATTCTTCCAATATTATACAATTAGATGGCTCCATCTCTCTTTCTTTCTCTTGATAATGTTTTTGTAGATGTCGAGAGCACTGAACTCCCTCCTTGTTCGATCACTTAAGCCTTGGTGCAATACAACCAGCACTTTGCTGATGTCCTTAGCTGGCATGCCAGAGGTTGTCTTATGCTGCATTTTCAGTACTGCCTTGCATTTTTGCATTGTGAGGCAGATGAAAATCATTGAAATAACTGTCAAAGAAATCGCACCTTGCCTTTGTGAGAGATATTG
The DNA here is from genome assembly GCA_016647715.1 of Pavo muticus. Lineage (NCBI taxonomy): Eukaryota > Metazoa > Chordata > Aves > Galliformes > Phasianidae > Pavo > Pavo muticus. Next base: position 1,623,383 of record JACDJE010000106.1, read on the forward strand.
GGCAGTGTTGGCTGATAGAAGCATGCAGCTGGCTTTATCCTTGTTCAACAGAAGCTTCTTGGAAGCACTTTTGGCTAAAGCAGTTTGTGGGAGACAGCCAAAGAGTATTGGTGCCTTCTTTATGTGTTTGAGGGGCTTTGAGCTAAAAGGACAGGAGAACTGTCCTGTGCAGGAGAACTGTGCTGGTACAACACAAAGCTGCTGTTTCCAAACCAGCAAAATAGAGTTCAGTTCTCAGCTGGGGGAACCATCTTATTAGCTAAATGGTTGGTTTGTTCCTTGAAGCTGGACAGGAATGCATGTTTTACTACAGAATGCTTCTGCCTTTCTCATTATCATCTCCAGTTCCTTTCCTTAGAACGCCAGTCTATAATTAACAATGAGCTTATAAATAATAAAAACATGCATTTTCCCAAATACTGTTAATAAAAATGGCAGCTATTTCTATTTTTCCCCACCTCTACTGCCGTGTTTCAATCTCGTACTTTCGATTTTGTCCATTTCTTCTGTATTGTGTTTCTTCAAGTCTTTATTTGAACAAGAAGGTGTAGAGATTTCTTAAGGCTACACAGAGTATAAATTTTCATCCTCGAGGGGTGGTCTTGTTTCTGTAAGGGAATATATTTATTGTTAAATATTTATTGTTAAATCAGTCTACAAAATCTGCTGAATTTTTGTCTTCTATGTCCTTTAACCTAAGGGAAGCCTGTTACATTAGACGTGGATTTGTTCTCTAGTGGCAGTCGACCTTTTTCTATTAGACTGAAGTCTAAGATGATTTTAGATTCAGCACCAAAGTTGGTAATTAGTAGTATTGGGATTTTTTTACCTAACTTTGGACTATGTCCTGAAGAATATTTCATCTTAAAGCCTTCCTTCTTGCTGCCTTAAAGAAAATTCCCATAAAAAAAAATTTCTGATGTTGCCTTTAATTCTGCTGTTTACAAGAGCCTTAAAAACTTGTTTCTGCAGAAGGCATGCAAAGATTATCAAACTGGGCTCCTGAAGCAGCTGTGCCGATTAACACATTAACTCTCCCCGTGCACTGACATGGCACCTGGCTGTGTGCTGTACAGCCAGCTTGAGTGCAGGCTCAGAAAGGTTGTACTGAAAGCACTGACGGTATGGGGCTGTGCTCAGTGCTGGTTACACAGCCGTATAAGAAGAGAACAGGGATAGTGATGTTCCAAATCACTGCTCGTTTAGGAACAAATGTGTGTCCCTGCCTAAAGCCACCCAGAGTGTGTCCTGCTGTGAGTCCCTGGGGTTTCTGCTGGTGGTGGTGAGCATTCACACCTGGTGGTCACAGAGAACCAGAGGGATGGTTGCAAGGAGATGACAAAGGAAAAGCAATGTGACTGGAGGTTGGATGGGGCTTCGGGCAGCCTGATCCGGTGTGGCAACCCTGTCCTCAGCAGGGGAATGGAACTGGATGGTCTTTAAGGTCCCCTCCAACCCAAGCCATTCTATAGCTCTGTGATTCTATGTTGCAGGCTGCAGGTTCTCCTGCTTGTGCTGTTCAAAGGCACAGGTAGATTAGGGCCATCCCACTCCCTCCCACCACTGAAGGTGCTGCTCTTCTCAAGGCAACAGAGGGAATTCTCTCATGCTGTGATATTGCCTTTCTTATCTCTTTCTATGAGTTAGTCTCTGGCTTGCTTTGTACATTCACTCGGCATTGTGTTTTGGGGGACACGCATTACAGATTGATCTTTATATGTTAGAGAATGTAAACAGATCTTAATTAAGTTGCAGATAATAAGAAAGAGTGGATATCCCATGTTTTGGGTGTCCTGCAAAGGATATCTTAAAAAGCAGAATACATAGACTATAATTTCTGCATTTATTTATTGAGTTTGTGCAAATAAACATAGGGCATCTAGAATGATGAATCTGATGATAACAGAGCATCATCCCAAACTGATAAATTAGAAGAAACCACGGTAACATAATGCCCCCTATGGTTTACAAAGCAGTATGTACAACAGCAGTAAGAGGAATGCTTCCCTACTTACTTTCCTTCAGCTGAATCAGAGTTCCTCAGCTACAGAGGAAAAACAGCTGGCTAGATTTTCCTAATAAAGGGGTCAAATGCTGGTAATTTAGGAGCTCTGATTCTCCTCCTCCTTTTTGGAGACTGAAGGCAGTCGGGATCAAAAATGTCTGTAAGTGATGGCACAGCCAGCAGCATCTGGGCAATACATTTAGGTACCGGACAGGGGTCTGATGGAGGAAAGCTGAACGCCTGCCCCAGAGCGAGGGTGCTCTGTAATTGAGTAAATGGCCACTTGATGGCAACATTTTACCACACATAAGTAAAGTCAGCAGAATTTGACAGTAGAAACTATAAACCAGGCAAAAAAACCACCACCAAAATATGTTTCCTTGAGACTCAGTTTAAAAAGCTCCAGATATTCATACAGCACTGCTTTCTAACAGCTTCTGCAAATAAGACCTTTTTATCCACCAAATCTTGTGCATGTCACAGCTATGTGTCCTTGTAAATGTTCCCTTCTTAGAAGACCTCATTTAGCAAGTTAGTGTTTCCTTCAGCAAGACAGCCCTTTCAAGCAGAAGGAAGTATACAGTTAATCACTTTGCAGCTTCAGCAGTAAGTTACGCAGAATATAACGTCCAAGCACAGACAAGATGTTTTGCTCTTAAATTAGCTATTTTCTATTTAGTTTTTATCCTTCATTCCTACATCCAGCCTAACTGCAAGTCTTCCACTTGCCCTATCAGTTCCTTTAGGATTCTGTGATCTCAACAAGAGCAAAAGCAATATTGTACCTGGGAGAGGGAGCAGACCCATTAGACTTGCTGTGGTCTGCATGGCAAGATTTTCTGACCTGTGTGACTGAGTGGGAACTGTTACCATGACAAGCAGAAAAAGACAGCTTACCCAAGACTGGAGTGGATGGAATGGCTCCTGCCCACCTCTGAGCTGTGAGGGGAAAAGAAAGTTGTTGATCCTTGTATGATGGTGAACCAGCAGCAATCAGGGCACGCTCATGGGTGCTATGATAAGGCATGAACAAACATATACTGTTTGCTGTCATCAGGGGGCTAGACAGCACACTGTGAGTTGGTTATTCAAGTAAGGTAGTGATGTGACTGTAAAGATGTGTCTCCTAGATCCAAGGTTTGTATCATTTGTGTTTTAGGTTTGTATCATTTTGTGTTTTCAGACTTGATAACACCTTTCCTCTGTTGCAGTAGCTACTGGAAAAGTTGTGGTTTTTCAGGTAATGGTCTTTGCAACCTGGGTGGGAGAGGAAAATGCAGGGACAAAGTGGAGTGACTTGCTGCATTTGGCATTTTGTCAAAATGCAAAACCTAATTTTGGTTTTCTGCTTTTAAGCTGAAGCCCAGGTAGCAAACTGTAGGCAGGCTGATTTAGCAGAAAGTGTATTTAGAACTCAAAAGAATCACTTCACTGACAGATTACAGCATGAATACCCTTGCTTCCACTCAGTGCCAGTGCATGCTGGAGTGGGGGGTGCCTCCTCTTCCTCCCTTCTCCCGCAACACCTGCTTATCTATTGGACAAGAACTGACACCCACTGAATTCATTGCTAAATTTGCCACAGCTAAGGTTAAACAAAAGGTTATTTGTTATTTCGGCTACTCATCCATTGGCATATGTACAGTTAATATTTAAATTCCACAAAAGACATATTCAGAAGGCTTGTGAAAAATGAAGCAGTTTTCCTCCCCGTGATAGCAGGGATCTCAAATGAGTTGTGTTGTCAATGGGAGCACAAGAGGTTATCCAGTTTTCCATAATCTATAAAGCTTCTTCAGAATCATATCATTAGCTTTCCTGTGGTAGCACGCAGCAGAGCTAATAATGCAATTATGGTTCATGTAGTTAAACTATGCTATTGATATATTTTTTTCCCAGGAGGCCTTCATTTCTAGCAATTCTAATCATCTTCATTGTACAGCTGTATGGATTCCACGTTTCACTATGAGGGAAATAAAATTGCAAATAAATACCATCTTTCCTAACGTCTCTGTAAATGTCAGATTTAGTAACCATTAACCACATGTTAGAGTCTATAAAATGTATAATTCTTTGTCAAAAAAAATATAGAAGAGACCACATCCATATCCTAGTCACCAGAATAAACTGTTTTGCTGGAGTAAGAGAGAGCAGAATTTCATCCAATACTTGATTATTCACATTTGTTGCTGTTATGATTCATTACACTTACTGGTTTTTGGTATCCTAACTTTTCCCCTGTTCTATTGTATTTAAAATGTAAGTATTAGAATAAATTAGTATGATTACTGCATGAAAATGGCACATGTATTTAAATGGAAGGGAAAACATAGTTCTCATTCCTTGGAACAAATCTAGAATGTGGAGTTCTGTTCTCCTACCTGAGATGCAATAAGTGTGAGAGCTGGCACTGAAGGAAATTTATTTATTTATATATATTTTTAGGAAAGGAGTGATGCCATCTGTGCCAATGCCCACTAGGATCAGAAGTCTCAAACCTGCAAGCTTGGAACCCTCACTCAAAACTACAGCAAGTATTGAGGATGTTCATTGCCCCCATGGGGTCAATCTTCCATGGTTAAGACTGTCACAGGAAGAGAAAACATTAATGACAAACTTCTGAAAGACCTGCCCTATTTACTTGAGTCAAATTTTGTTTCTGTTAACTATTATGCTTTTTCTGAGTAAACATTCAAAATCATTACAAAGTCTTTAGACAAGGCAAGCACTAGTAGAATTTGTGATTGCTGGAGGAGAGAGGATCTGGGCAGTAACAGCTGCTAGCACTGCTAGTCGAGGTCCTGTGCATTTTCCCTTATTTTTCAGTTGCTGAACTTTGCTACAAATTCTATTAGTGGTGGCTTTTTATCTTATATAGCAACTATTGTGACTTCTGTTCTTCAGTAAAGTGGGGAAAATATTCAGCCTGTCAGTTTGAAATCTATCTAAACAAAATGCTGCTCAGATGTACCAATCAGACAAGTTGTGCATAACTTCCTGCTGGACTCTCTTGCTCTAGTTTGGTAACAGATCACAGAATCACTAAGATCACCTAGTCCAACCATCAGCCCAACACCATCGTGCCCACTAACCACACCCCTCAGTGCCATAGTGCTAGGTGAAAGAAACAGGCTGTATGGGACAAACAGTTCTGAAATGGTGAGCATCCATTTCATCTGTGCAGAATTTTTCTTATTTTGCTAACCTAAACCTTTGGCAGTTAGCTAATATTTTCATCTCCCTTCTTGTTTCATGTAACAGAAATCTGAAAAGAGCTTTGCAGTTATTATTACTTCTGGCAACTGGAGAACAAATGGGAAAATTTGCTCTGATTTTCCACTGGTGAGTGAACTACGATACAAAAAAGACAGAAATATAAAACAATTTAGGGAGGAAAAGATTCAGCTCTCCATATCTAATGCTGACTTGAGCAGAAGAATGGATTAGCATGCATACAAAAGTGTGATTTGAGCAGTAGCGTGGCAGCCTTGGTGACCACTGAATGGCCTAGGTAACTTGAGGCGCAAAACACCTTCTGAGAAGCTTGTGTCCCTAGAAGTTTGTTTGGCACAGTGGGACGCTAATGGGTAAGTGCTGTTTTGTGAGTCTGTTGAAAAGAAAGCAGTAAAGAAGGATTTTTAAAAATCCATGGCTTATCAGTTTTAATAGTAGGAAATAATATTAGAAATAAAAATAACTGTTATCCCACAAGAATTATTTTCTTTGGTAAGCAGGCCACTGTCATCCCTTCAATAGTCAGAGCATAAGAAAAACAATGAATGCAAAACCAAAAGGTTTTCAAATTTAAAAGATGAGCAATAATTTTGCTATAGGATCAGGTAAAAAATTTAAATGTTGCTACTAAATGTAGAAGAAAAATTGAATGAGATCCTTAATTCCTTTTATTTTTTTACAGTATGAAAAGCTTTATTAGAAATAAGTTCATCCGAAACCTATTATTCTTTCAGTATTCTAATTAATAGAGCAGGATTGTGGATTTATTAATTAAAATAAGATTCCTCAGGGAAACTGAAATTAATTTTGAGGTCCTAATAGAGTTACTGTTATGTCATTCAATTTTGTGGATATCTTATCCCTTTCTCTTCTTCTCTATTCCCTCCTAAAAGTGAAAAAAACACATTTGATTTAGTTTGAATTTGGAATTGGAATGCTGAATGGTGACTTTCTAAAAATGCAGTGGAGATAATCTTACAATGTATCATTTTAATTTTACTGATAATTTTACAATAGCTGCACCCCTTGTGAGGGTGCCAGGGCTGCCCACCTAATGAACACTGAGCATGCTCTAATGGAGTTTGGTACAAGGTACCTTTAGGTCTTCCACACTACTCCTTTATTGACTTATTTTTGCTTAAATCACATCGGTCTGCTTAAATAAACCAACATCTTCACGGTCACATTTTCTTAACCGTGTTTAATGGGATTCAAACTGAAATATTTGGGTCTGATGTTGAGCTCAGTCTTTTCCATATACTGGGTCAATATGTGGGTATGGAAGCTACTTGACAGATTTCCAGTTGGCTGCTGTATTTGCTGGCATCTAGGTTTGCTAACATCTATACTTGGACTCTGACCCATATCAACACGTGCTGGGGGTAGCATTAAAATTTCTAATACACATTTTCCAGTGCAGAATGTAATACTACGTAAAAATCTGCAAGTTGGAGCTTATTCCACTGTCACATCTGATTCTTGCACTCACACAGTGTTTCTTCTTGTGCAAAAGGGTAATCTAATAAAGGGATAGAAGGCCACATAATTTCCTATAAAAATGGAAAATGACAATGTAAAGCATTAAAGCTGGTGACAATAGATATTTTAGGGAAAGGAAACCTAAAACGGAATTTGGCATTAGTTATCCCTTTCCCTAGCAGCCAGGAAGTCTGGGATTGCTCATGGAGGTGCAGAGTGAACTGATGAGAGCAGGTGAGCACCTTGCAGTCTGCTGCCGGATGGCACAGCACGTCCTGACCTCCAGAAACAAACAGCTTTTTCTTATACTCTAAACTTTGCTGCTGTCTCCTGTTTTTCTCCTGGCACTTTGGACTGGTGGGCACAGCCTGTGAATGTGTTTCAGGTGTCCAGCACCTTCACCCAGTGGAAGGGAGCAGGCTCTGTTCCTATTATTCAGTCTCCCTGCAGTAAAATAAATGCAGGCAGTGGCCCCCAGCGTCTTCAGTGGGGGGTGATGAGGCTGAGCTCAGTGTCTTGGTAGAAATTGGGTGCTGCCATTCAGCTTGTGGAATTCCTTAAAAGTTAGCTAGAATTAGTTGTATGCAATTAGTTGTCTGTATGTCCCTCCCTTGCTTGTAGTTATTTCCTATGTGATTTTAAATTGCACCAAAGGATGGCTGCATTTGTGGATAAATATGATTAAGTCTTCCGTTCCTGCAGTCCTCAGTGAGGCTGCCTTTAATCACAACTGGAGTGGATTTTGACCAATATGTGGGTACTTAATAAATAAATAAATAAACCGAGATTAAATAACATAATTTTAATTGTAAAGAATTATCTCAATGCAAGACTCGTTTTCAGATCCTGCAGAAATCAATTGATACAATCTACTAAAATGATTGTTTCAGTCTAAAACAATAAGGTAAGAAGGGGCATTGTGAAAGATATGGAAATTTGTGAAAGAAATGAAAAAAAAAAAAAACAGAAAATATACTTCAAGCCAAGTTTTATGTCTTCCTATTACCCACTTACTGCAATTTTGTGAATAATGCCAGGAAATGAGTTCTTTGGGGCAGAACCACTCCGGGGAAATGTTTATTTCATGAGCAGTGGAATACTGAAGCTTGGCTCCTGCCCACATCTGGACCTGCCCCTGCTACCATGGTATTCCTGGAAGGAGCCCACACGTGCCCCAGCTTTGCTCTTCTTCCCGCTGCCCTCCAGCCCACTGTCCAGGTCACGGATCCCGCTGCAGTGTGGGGGTAGGGGTGGGCCAGAGTGCTGTTTGGAGCTCTCAGAAAATGCTTTGTAAGTATTTGAAACCTTTTCATTCAGTATATACCTCTTAGTATGTGGAATTTTTTTTGTATTGGGCACATTTCTCTTACTGCCCTCCTCTTGCTTTACGCATTGACAAAAGTACTGGGATGGTTTTGGAGTTCTGAGAGGCAAAGCAAACTTTTTTCCTTTTAAGGGTGGGTGACTGTCGTACCCGAGCTGCCTTTTGAAATTTTTCATCCACCACTTTCAAAGTTAGGTTTATGTTATATACCCGGGGCTTTCCCTCTCCCTTTCTTCTTTAGGGAGTTTGTTGGAGTTTTTTGCCTGCTCCCCAGGTTAGATCTTCTGCTCTGAAGAAGCACGTCTTTGACAAGGAGAAAGAAGCAAAAACTTTTAGTCATTCCTAATCTTTATTTCCAGCAACACGAAACTTCTTCCCAATCTGAAAGGATTTTTTCAGTTCAGAGTTGTTCAGCAACCAAATTTCCTTTGTCTGTGAATAGGGCTGCACTGCTCGGTGACTTCTCAGTGCCCAGGAAGTTTTGCACAGCCAAATTTTCACATGTTCCACTGTGGGCTTTACATTTACTAATACACTCAATATAAATTGTATTCCTTCTTGTGTGTATTCTTTCAGAGATCCTCATCAGTATCTTGCTGAGCTGCACCCTCCAGAGATAAATCTGCTCGGTGCACTCCTGCGGACTGCTCTGAAGTGGCAGGACCTGCAGCAGCAGAGCAGAAATGCTCCACAACACCTCGCCCTGCTGCTCCGCGCGCTCAGCTTAGGCTCTGCCATTTTGCAGCCATGCATCATATCTGTCTGCAGCTCACATGTGCATGATCTCCATGGCGACTTGGGCACTCGAGGTAGAAATATGAGCTGGTAAGTCAAGGTTACCCTCCCTCCTCCCGCTTTGCTCTCGGTGCAATGCGGGTAATTGCGCGTTACGTGTTGGCATGGACGGTGCTTGCCCGCAGCAGGACACAGGCAGCCCGTTTCACTTCCCATGTCCATTTAAGCACTTCTCAGTGATCAGCAGTGCAGCCCAAGGGGTGCAGAGGGGCTGCATGGAGCTGTTCCTGGGGCTGATGTCCTGGGGAAGGGAGACTGAGCCCCACAGGGAAGTAAAGGGAAAAAGCCCACACAGCTCATCCTGTTCTGAGCACGAGATGTATTGAGTGGGTGCCAGCAGTGGGGAGATGCATGTAGTCACTTCCTCTGTCCTTGCAGGATACCTGCAGAAATGGAAACATAAATATTGAATTATAAAGGCAGAGTTTGTATAGTCGCAGAATACATACATACATTATAAAGTGGAGCTTGAGGTTTAATGCGTTCTGTTTCCCAGTGGGTACATCGAAGTTTTGCCTCTTTGTATGCACAAAACACTTCTTCCTCTTTCCATTGGTGCAAGCGACTTGAAATGAATAATGTTTTTCTTGTTTGTTAGCATCATCTCCCCCTGTTGTCCATCGACATAAAATGCAGTGTTCTGGAACATGAGAAAGGCAATACGTTTCCTCCAGTTCTTTGTAAGCTGATATGAAGTAGACAGACACCTTCTGAAGTTTTGTGCATGCTGTGCTCTTTTTTTCTTTGCTGCAACAAGAAAAGCCTTTTCTTTTAACCTGGCTTCCTTTGAAGAAGTAACTCAGGAAGCTTCATGGCCTCTCAAGGTAAGTGTATCTATAGTCTGTATTTTTAGATCGTGTTTACAGAAAACTACAGTCTCGTACATTTCCAGCAATCAGCAGTCTGACAAAATGAGAGTTTCAGGCTAAAACCACAGCAGCCAAAGCAAGGTTGTTTGGGCTTCTTTTAATTTTTTAGTATTCAAGAGGCTCCTAAGGAGACTAAAATCTATACTGGAGTGTTATTTGAATAAAGTGAATTACAAAATGTTTGCATCTGCATTCAGTCAGGAAATGGTGCTTGTATCTTTGTGCTTAAACCTGTCAGTATAGGCTGCATGGGAAGGGCATGTTCTGATCCAAGATTCACACAGATTTCGCACTTCTTTCCTATTGCACTTTGAAAATACGAAATCAGCAAATGCTTTTCACTTTCAAAACTGGCTAGAGTCATGCAGGAAAAATAAATATCTGAAGAATAAATGAATGTATCCAGATTACTTCTTTCTGGGTTCATTTCTGTCACGTACTGTCTTTGAGCTGCAACGCTTGGCTGTTCAGGGCTGTAGATAAACACGGGAGTACGCTGCTCTCACAAGCCATCAATGTTCATTTTTTCCATGCAGTCAAATCCTAAAGCTAAGCAGAAGGACACAAATCTGTTTTTTCTTAGCATGAATGCAACCCCACAGGGATTGCCCTGGTGTGACATCAGGAGGCAGATGCTGGCCCAGGGAGCTCCAGAAATGTAATGCTTACCTCTTTATACCCCCACCAAATACTTCAGACATTCAGTATTTACAGCACTAGAAGTTATGACGCAGGAAACAGATTTTAGAGCATTGTTGTACTCTTGGAATATACATTTTTCCCCTACGGGAAAAGTATACATTTTGCTTATATTTAGCCATATGAAAGAGATCTGGTTCTGTAAATTTAATGCATAGTAATTAACAAGAGCAACAAAATAGTCATGTTCTGTAATACAATTTTCATAATGAAGGAACTTGGTAATACGCTTCTGTTAGGAACCAGTACCTCTGCAGATTGCTCACTGCATCATGTCGTAACTTTTAAGTTCTCCCGTACTGTAAATGAAGTAGGAAGCAGCCGTGAAAATAGACAAAGCCTCAAAGTAGCTTAGGTTGTCATCAATATTTAATGCATTTACTGTTTGATTTTTGTATAGCTTAAAATTTGACAGGTAGAACTGCAATTTGTTGTCTTTTTTCCTTTTTATTATCTGAGAATAACACTAACACTCGGCCACTTCGTGGCATTTCATGTAACAACAAGAGTTTCGGCAGTAACAGAACCCTGTGAGGTAAAATGATGCAGAAGAGCATATAAAATATTTATCCGCCAGTTATACATTTTTAAAAGCCAGCTACAAATTCAAAGGGGTTTCTTCTTCCTCCTGTGGTCTCGGACTTTGAAGGAAAGCAGTGGCTGCAAAGGCAAATTAAGATCAAAATATGATTAAACGATGAATCAGCCACAGTGGGTTCAAATAAAGCTAAAGGACCTCAATTAAACCCACAGCTGCAAAAGTCAGCTTCAGACCTAAACCCAAAATTCCTTTTGGAGCTCAGACCACGCTATGCCCGAGTACTGTCACGTAGGAGATAAAAATGGTCGGTTTGGTGGCTGTTTGCTGCTGAGGTGTAGGGGCTCAGTTAATGCGAGGACTTGCCATAGATGTGCTGAGAGCTGCAGCTGGCACGTGCTGCACGAGCAGAGCTAGGGCTACTGCAGTGGTGGGAAGGTGCTGGCACTGAGGCCAGCTGCAGCAGACAGCCAAGGTGCTTGCTCCTCATCCGAGCTCAGATGCTGGTATAGGCGCAGACAGAATGTGATGCCGGTGTCTCGGTCCTACTGGCTGCTGTTTGGCCCTGTTCATTTCTATTTTTTTCCTTATTTTTTTCCCTGCAGAATCTCAAGGACAAACAAACCCAGTCTTTAAGGACTACCTCCCTGGTTCTTCTGACCTGCCAGAGCAGGACAAGCCTGCTGAGCCTGCAGGCCCATGGAAGCAAGCCTCACACACGCATAACTTACCACCAGGGCTGGAATACCTGAACCAGGTCCAGAATCTTTCCCAGTGCTGGAACTGTTCTGTTTCATCATGGACTCCTTTGATATTTGGGGGGTGGGAGTGTTTGGGGTTTTTTCTTGGGGAGGGGAAATTAGATATGGAGAGACTTTTCTGTTGTTTGACATTTACTATGAGATAAGGAATGTACAAATTATAAGCTCTAACTTCATTGCTGCTATTAATCTCTGCAGAAATCCATTTGCCGTGCATGCAGCTCTCCTTGCCCTCAGACATGATTTTCTTCTCTCTAGGACTTTTTCTAGGTCATACTATGACCCCTCTCATTGTCCCTCCAGTTTCCTTCCAGCTCCTTAAAGAAAACGACTGCCAAACCCTGGCTGACCTCAGAACTCATCTGGTTGACTAAAACCAGCAGTGTGTGAGGGAATCACACCCCTTTCCCTGAGGAACATGGAGGTCTTTGGAGCACATTCCTCATGCCCACAAGGACAGTGGTCTCCAGCTGAGAGGGAGAAGCAAGTTCTCAAGGAGATGACCGAGAGAAAGCCTGAGCAGCTGCAAACTTGCACCTCTGTTTTGGGCTGTGAGGCAGAAAAGGGGCAATGCCCAAGCAGCGTATTGCAGGGAAGTGGGAGCTGAGGAGTAATTATGAGGCTGTGATTCTGATGCACCGCTTGAGGGCTGTATTTAAAAGATGCTTTTCTGTAGTTTTGTATAGAGGCAGAAGTTGAATGCATTTTCTATTTGGAACCTAAGACAGTTAACAAAACTGGGAGACCCTTCAGAAACCATCTTTCATGTGGAGTTATGATTTTCATTTCATGGAGCCTGTGCACAAAATGATATGTGTTGTCAATTACAGGAGCATTTGTTCACAGACTGTGGAGCTACATTTTTTAGTTGAAAAGTGATTGTGATAGTCAATACTTGGCAGGTTGCATATTCAGCTTTCTGCATGAACACGAATTACACCTTAGCTTTATCTGTACAATGTGGGCAAGCAAATTCTATTACTCCATTTTATGGAAGGCTTACATCTGACATAAAGTCTTCATTCTCAGCTCAATAACCATGTGTCTGTGCTGCAGCCCTTGCTAATTATTATTCTTAGTTTGCTCCTTGTGTGTTTGGGTCCCTGCGAGGCTGCATTTGTGAGGGGAGGGCATCAGCCTGGCTCTCAGCATTCCCTTTTCTGGCCAGGGGAAGTCCTGGGAACCCACTGTCTGCATCAGAACTTGCAGGCAGAACCACTCATATAAATGATAGAAGGTATTTCTAGCTGACCTGGGGATTTCTGATGGAGCATCCCGTGTATGCTTCTGGTTGTGTGTGCGTTATGGATGTGGGTTCCCAACTGGAGCAGGCACAGAGAAGAGCCATCTAAAGGGCACAGGGAATAGAGAACCTGCTTTAAAACAAGACTGCAAATTTTTCATTTTTAGATTAAAAAAATGCTATCAGAGCAGGAACTCTGACAGCTGTCACCCCTGGAGGAGAAAACAACCTGTGGAAAAAAAGAAAAGGCATTTAATTTAAAGAATGATTTCAACAGAAGAAGGATTATATAGAAAGTGGCTGTGAATAAATAGAAGATAACAAATAGAAATGAGGTTCTGGGATTATCTCCAGCAGGAGCAGGGAAGATAGCTGGATAGATTTATTTGAGAAAGTTGAATATATTTCTTAATAAGGCCATAACACGCTTGCCTCTGAAAGCAGGATCCAGCCCCAGTGAATCTCATAGAGATCCTCACAGTCTTATGCTAAACAGGAACTCAAGGGCACAGCGTGTAGCGCTGGATGAGAGGAACAGAAAACATCTGTCACTATGCAAATGCACACTGAAATCAGTTGGGCTGAGGAGTGATGATGTGTTTGGCTCTTTGAGGTGCTTCAGAGCCTGGCGATAAACTGCCTCTGCCCTGCTGAACTGAGACCTTGCTTTCTGTAATCACACAAAAGTGACACTCTAAATAATTTTCTACAAAATGGGTTACCAAAAAACGTGATTAACTTCCAGATCATAGCTGTAGTTCTGGGAGTTGTGTGGAGTCCATCACAAAAGTTGGGAACCCTTCCCCAGGGCAGGAATAGATGAAGAGACCTGAGAATTTTCCAAGCAGCTCAACGTGTTGTGCAACAATCCAGGATTTACCAGTTTTGTAAGAAGCTTCTTAGTTTAGACTTGGTCAGACTGATGAGCTGTAAATTTAATGCCCACAAAACTAAATGCTAAGAATTAGCTTTGCATAAGGAATTTTAGTACATTAGAGCTCAAGAGGACTGAGACCCATGTAGAGCAAAGGTCTTTCCATGCTTTCAAATGCAAGCACAGAATTCCCTTAATCCACAAGAGCCTCAACGAAAGATGCATCAGAATTCCCTTAATCCACAAGTGCCTCAATGAAAGATGCATCAGAACGGCTGCCTTGCAGCAACAAAGCAAAACAAGCAAGCCAAACAAATGGTGCTGCCTGTTGGCTAAACATTGCCTATGCTTTGTTCACAACAAACTGGTAGGCAGTGCAAAATCACTCAAAGTTTTTAGCAGTTCAGGCTTATTGTTTTTCCTTCCTCCATGAAAGCCTGTGTGGGGGAACGAAATCCATATTAAAATCAATACTAAAATATTAAAATAGCCCTGCCATCTTTAACCAGTTTATTCATTTTTCATCATCAGAGCTCTGCACTAACTTCCCATGAGCTCCAAGGCTTCTCATATCTCATGAAATCTAAATGACAAACAGCAAAGCTTCCTGGGAGAAGATTTTTAAGTCCAAATATTTTTTATTATTTCATGGCATGCACATTTCAGAGATTAATGAAAGGGATCTGGAAGTTTCTCTATTACCAGCTTTTCTTTGCTGTCTGAACTAGCTGCAGGAGATGGCTGGAAATGATGAATGGCTGCAACAGTTTGAATGTGTATCAGGCAAGATTTATCAATTGTGAAATATACATACGCTGGAGAGCTGTGACGTGCTGGTCTCAGATGTCTGTCATGAGCTTTCTGTCTTCAGCTGTGAGTAATGGCAAAATTCAGTGTCAGGCGTCTGATGCCCATCTGGAATTTAAGAAGAAACCAGCAAAGCCTGAATTGTCACATAAAACATGCATTAAAAAGTCACATAACACTGGGAGGTAGGCTGAAAATAAGGTTTTGCAATACTAATGATTATTTTCTAAAGCAGTGTATGTCGGAGGGATGGTAAGCACAGAAAAGCTGGGTGTTGTGGCAGTTTTTCTCCTGCATTTGTAACCAACTGACAGGTGAGGATGGTTTCAAGCAGAGAGGGTTTCTCTGGGGAACTCAGGAAGGAAAGGAATGCAAAGAGACAGGTGATCACCAGCAGCCCCAGACCTTCCAACACCCACTAGCTTATATTTTTGTTCTTTGTTCTTGAAACAGCTTGACCGGATCATTATTCATCAGCAGGTGGAGCTCCTTGAAGGTACGGTGCAACTCATGTGCTCCAACACTGCTGGTACACAACTGTCTCTAATGGGCTTCCAAGCCCAGCTTCATGCTGACCTTCCATCAGGCCTCCAGCATGGTGTTAGTGTGGTGAGATGAAGAGAGGAAAGTTACAGTGCCCCAGCCCTAAAATCCTTCCCTCAAAGTTACTAAAGATTTAATTTTTCCATGGATTGGAAAGATGGTTATTGTCTTAAACAATGATGAATGTGCTACAAGTGAATAAAGTAAGGAAGGTCTGAAAGCATTAAATAAAGCATAATAGTTTGATTTACATGGTTCCTCAACATTTCAAAGTTTCACGTTCAACAATTACAGCACTTTAAAATGCATTCCTCCTGTTCAGTGTAATCAGATGTATTTCTCCTATTCAAGAAGTTTTGGCTGATTCTTGGGCACTTCTCTGAGTGAAAGTTGTGCCATTGAAGTGGGATTACCTTGTATCGATTATTTTTCACAGTGTACAAAGTAAGAAAAGCCAAAACCAAAACTCAGTGTATGGATTCTGTTTTGTGATATATACTGCAGTTTACAGCAGATTAAAGTCTTTGATCTAAATGTTCTTTCAAAATAAAACTTGACATTATTATTTCATTAAGATAGATACATTTTCTTTATGTCACTATTTTAAAACAATTTTTAAACAGCCTATGTTCATAGTTTTTAGAGTATATACCACAGAGAAGACTGGAGCTGTAAACATGTATGCAGAGCAGAATTCAGTGAGTCTTGGCAGAGGCTATCTCTAACCTAACCTTATGCTAAGGTAACATCCAACTTGTTTTGCTTTATTAGCCATACTTGGCACAGAGACCTGCAGCAAATATGAGATAAAAAACCATTTGGGACAAAGAGTTTACTTTGCAGTGGAAGAAAATGGTTGCTTCGATCGTAACTTGTGTTCACCTATAAGGTCTTTCACCATAAGGATCGCTGATAATTCTGGCCGAGAGGTGATTACAGTGAATAGACCCTTGAGATGCAACAGCTGCTGGTTCCCTTGCTTCCTGCAAGAGGTGAGTGTTGCCTAATTGCCTTTTGTCCAAGCATCTCACTGTATGTGCTCTGCATTAATTAAGCCTTGCATGACCTAAGTGAGGATGGCAGGAAGGAATTCCCAGCCATGTCCCAGCCTGGGCTGCACATAGGCAGCTTCTCTTCTTGTCTCTGCACTTGCTAAGGCAACTCCTTGAGTGAGAGAAGAACCCAAAGGCCTTCATTTAGAATCAATTATTGATAAACGAGGCCCTTTTAGAAGTAACATTCTCAGCATGTCTGTCATGGGCATCCCAAAGAGAGCCCTGCATCTGACAACACAGATCTCCCTCCATTTAGGTACGGCCCTGAACCAATTCTCACCCTGCTTAGACTGACATCACTTAGTGCTGTGGGTGTGCATCACTCACTGCAAGCACAGAGTGGGAAGGAGAGTCTTTTCCTGGGGCTGGCAGTGCAGGCTGTGGCTGGGAAGCAGCTCTCTGGGGAAGCTGGTGTATTGTGTCAGGGCTCCACCTCTTCAAGGCCATAGAAGATTGCAAAAATCAGCTGCTTTGAGTGAAAAACACAGATCTTATCAAGAATGAGATCTTTTCTCCTTATTTTTTACTTTCATTCGTAGATATTGTTTAAGGAAAATGTTTTATAGGGAGACTTTTCTACCTACTTTCTCAGTTCTGCATGCAGATTTTCAGAAGGAAGATTCCTGGGTTTGAATTACTGCATAAAATAGCCTATGGGATACTCACACATTACAGGTTTTTTGTTTTTCACCATAGTGTATAATAGTCTTACATTTGATATAAGATGATAGCTTCCAGTGCAGCTTTTGAGTTCTATATTGTTCACCGTATCTAAAAGCACCATTAGACAGCCGTTAGATGTCCAGTTCATGGTTTGGTAAAATTATACATAACTGCATTAAATAAATATTTTGTAATTGTATAAATAATAAAGTATTATGGAAAAATGTGCTAATATAAAATTAGTTTATAAGATTTTATTCTGTTTTGTTTGCTAGTTAGAAGTTCAGTCCCCACCAGGTACAGTAGCTGGTTACGTTGTACAGAACTGGGACCCATTTCTGCCTAAGTTTACTATACAGAATGAAAGTAAAGAAGACGTACTAAAAATAATTGGCCCATATGCAACCTGTGGCTGTTTTGAAGATGTTGACTTTGAGGTATGTTACTGATGAGTGTTAAGAATTTTATGGTTTTGCTGCTTTGAATGAAATTCTCAATCAAAAATCCTGTCATTCTACTCTTAAAAACATTACGTACATTGCAATAATTTGGGAACAGAATCACAACCACGTGCACTGGATTTCCTGACTTCTACATGCAGATTCCTGCAGATGTTTTCTGGATGGGATTGACAATTCTGCATCCATTTATCTTCACTTGTCACGGAAAAAAAAAAAAAAAAAGTAATTTGGAGGAGCCTTTGAGATATTTAGGGTATGAAAGAGAATGAGAGACTGTTGAAGAAACCATGAACAGTTTTCTGATGTAAACAAGGCTCTTCCTCTTAGTTACATAATCATAAGAGAACTTCTGTGTTTCTAGCCACATCAGAAGACTTCAGTAGGTAATGTTCCTAATTTCGTTATTGTGTGAAGAATGGAGAGATGGCTGCATAATCAAGAACGTATCCATCAGTTGTAGGAGACAGCAGACCACAGCAGTGCTGGTGCTGTGACTTGGAGCATATCTGAAACTGAAGACAGGGAAAAAAAAAATCCATGTGAAAGAAGAGCAAAAGTGGTGTAAACTTTCATAATTGCTTCCCCCCACTTTTCTGTCAGCTCTGAAGATTCTGATGTCTCCAAATTTGCAAGAGAGACCCTTTCTTGTGTGCCATTCCTAAAGGCAAATCTGACACTCATAGAGCATTTCAATGACAAGAAGAAAAGAACAGCCTGACAACTATAGAGTACTCTTCATGTCAGGGCAGAGTCATTAATTCTACGGAGATACAATCAGTGCGTATTTGATTTATTTACATCTAGGCTTATTCCTGTTTTTCTTATTGATGCAGGTAAAAGCCCTCAATGAAATGTCAACAATTGGCAAAATTTCCAAGTACTGGTCTGGATTTGTAAACAATGTCTTTACCAACACTGCCAACTTTGGGATCCAGGTCCCAGTAGATCTTGACGTGAAAATCAAGGCAGTGATGATTGGTGCATGCTTTCTCATCGTAAGTATGAAAAATCAAGAGGTAGTCCCAAGAACTGGACAGACTGGGACCAAAGAGGCCCTTGCTGTTGCTGTGACCCTACAAAGGCATACATGCAGTGAAAAGTCAAACAATTGCCTAAAACACAGCTTGTGCTGCTTTTGACAACGCTAACATGTTAATATTAGTATGCAATGGTTTCAACTGTCTAGAATTTCTACATTAGAAATATAGAATCTATATCAATCTATACAGAATATAAATAAAAGGACAAAACTATTTATATTATTCACTGCTCTACAATACCAGTAACCTATATATTTTGGATTTATTAGGTCAAAAACGTAACTCATGTTACTAATGATTTTTGGATTGTCCTCTGACGCTCTTATTGCTCAGTGGCAGAATAATAGAAAATGATTAACTAATCTAATTAATTTATGTAACAAAAGCCTACAAGCATGACTTCTGATATTAACTGTTGCATTTTTGTACCTTTGTTACCATTCACTATTTGTTTACTTGTAGGACTTAATGTTCTTTGAAAACTCTCTGGATGGCTTATAACAAGATGACAGAAACAATAAAATATGCAGAATGTGTTTCAGTAAGTAAAAATGAACATAAATTGATCTTCTTGCTTTGAAGACTTACATGTTAGATACTTTCTAATTCTTTTTCATTTTCTTCCAGAAATCTCTTGAGCTTTGGACATGATTTTGAACTGCACAAATCCTTGTTTCTTATAGGAAAAGAAAGCGAGCTAATGATGTTGTTTATTAAAATATGTGTCTTGTAAATAATAATTTCCCACTTACATTTTACATGCGTTGTAGCTAGACATATACTTTTCCCACAGAGCACTGTTCCTTTGGAACAGTGCTATTCTCTTCTTTCTCTTTTGATCTTCCTGCATGGGAAATCATGAAAGATTAGACGAAGGCTTGCAGCGTCACTGATGAAAGTCTCTGTTTAAAGAACCCTTTGATGCTCTGTGAGTGCTGGTACCAGTTACTAACCACATGAGGGAGTGTTGTGGGGGATTTGGTTTTGCTTTTTCATAATTTTAGAAGTCATTTTCTGATTTGTTATTTAATTAATAGTAACAAACTGAGTTTGAAAGCAACAAATATAAAGACATCACCCAATGGGAAGTTCAAGATGGTATCTATTTCAGTGAGTTGAAAGAAGGGAAGTGATGTTTGCTTACAATTTATTTTATGGCAAAGATTTATTTAATGAGCTATCGCCAGAAATTAGGCTTCCAACAGTAGATGGGGGAACTTAAACTCCATTCAGAAAATCTGGACTTTTGCTGCCTGTATTGAAGGCAGGCAGTGTGGTTTGAGAGAGATTCCCCAGTGTGCACATGAATCACTTAACTTTTGAACTATCTAATGTGAAGCATTTGTGCTCCTATCCACTCAAGAACTTCATTAAAAGGTTTTTTTTTTTTGGTTTTTTTTGCTCTTCATAATATCTGGTGGTTGATAACTTCTCAGTCAGCCTTGCCTGAGGCCATTCGAGAGCAAACACTTCCTTGGGACACAATTATCTTTTCTCTTTGGCGAGCCCAGGTATTCTCTCTGGTAAGACTGCACAATAGGAGTTTTCTCTGTTTCAGGTAAGTTTTACATAACTGCTCACTCCTGCAGTCGCAGTATTTCATAATACTGCTCCTAAGCATTCATGCCAACACAGGCTTTTAGGGACAACCTGGGGATTAGGCCCAGCCAGCACAGATTCATGAAAGGCAGGTCCTGCTTGACCAACTAGATCTCCTTCTTTGATCAGGTGACCACCTAGTAGATAAGGGAAAGACTTTTGATGTAGTCTACCCAGACTTTAGCAAGGCCTTTGACTCTGTTTCCCACAGCATCCTCCTGCAGGAGCTGGCAGCCCATGGCCTGGACAGGTGTACTCTCCTCTGGGTAAAAAATTGGCTGGATGGCCAGGCCTAGAAAGTGGTGGTGAATGACATTAAATTCAGCTGTTCCCCAGGAGTCAGTACTGGGGCCAGCCCTTTTTAATGTCTTTTCTGATTATCTGGATGAGGGAATTGAATGCATCCTCAGTAAGTCTGCAGATGACACTAAGCTGGGAAGAAGTGTTCATTTGCCTGAGGGTAGGAAGACCCAGGGATCTGGGTAGGCTGCTTTGAGGCCAGAATTCATTATATACATGCAAAACATAAACAAAAACATTTTTTTTGCAAAGTATTTGCTGTATGAACTTACTTATGCCTCTCTTAAAAACTTCAGTGAGAGAAGTACCGTAAAATACTGGTGGTAAGAACAGTTTCCAAGGGGAACACCTTACAAATTGCCTGGAACGCTGGATTTTGTAACACAGACTGGTAATCCAATTCTTGTAAATAACCAAACACATCAACGGAAGGGAGAGGAGATGATGAATAATTCATAAAAATGAAAAAGAGCTAAATTTATCAGGTGATTAATTCTCAACAAATATTTAGACTAATTTTAATTTTATGTTCCTGGGTATGAATTCAAACACAGTAAATCCAGGAAGCTGCAAGTAATGTTCCCATAGTGAAATTAACTCAGGAACGTTTATAGATTTAAACAGTATGTTTTAGATTATATACCACACTTAGGTATTTATACAGATTTACATATGTCTTGAAAATAACTGCGGTTAACAAGCTCTGACAATCATAATTATTTGTTAACCGTTTCACTACCAGCTGTCGCTGTAATTCCTAGCAGCAGCTCAGGCTACAATCGGCAGAACAGGAGAACTCAGGGGAGCACTGCTGTTTCCTTTCCCTGTGCACTAGCTATGGGCTTTGTGGGCAAGAAGCTCCCTCCTGTGGAAATGTATGGTTTTGCAGAAGGACACAGGTGACGCCAATTTGCTTTTCTCACTAATGTAATTCTATTAAATTCAGTCCTTTCACTCTTAAATTCCCCTTATGTAAACTGAGAAAAAGAACCACATTCCTATTTTAGTTTACCCCTTTAAATCACTTTGCTACCTCAGACAGACGCAGCTGTTCTTGCAGCCACAGTCTTGCTTCTCACACCAAACCATGCTCTTGCACTGGTGCTGCATGTAGCTGAATGTAGTGCCTGCTGAGACCACATTTGTTGGTTGCCACTTTTCACCCCCAATCTCCAGCCTTCTGATACCCCTTAACAAGCCAAAGACATCTTTGAAACAAATGTGTCCAAATCACACTGAATCTGATAGAGCTGTCTTTACCTGCAAGGCTGAATTTGGCTGTCAGTGTCCTTGTAGGTGAGCAATGTGTGCTTGCATGTTTTCTTATATACTGCAACCAGATGATGGTATTGTAATTCTTGCACTTAGTGACTTGGTTGCTGTTTTTGTGTGTTAGTATGCTTTCTTGGAAAAAAAAATAATAATAACACTTGCATATTTGTATGAATGAATGCCCTGTTTAAACTCAGTGGCAACCTCTGGTATGACCCAGAACTGCCTCAGCCTCTGGACAAAGCAAAGCACGGGAGCTGGGACAGCTCTTGCTGCCAAGGAGAACTTCCTTGGCAGCCTGCTTGGCCTTGCTCCTACCCCTCAGTATCCTGGCAGAAATATAGTGCCAATGCCAGCACTTTTTCAACTAGAAACTCCCTACTTATGTGAAGACAAGAATTCAGGCTCACCAAAGATGAAGTTTGGTGTGATATTACCAAAGAAAAGATAACATTAAAAAAAATTAATAAAAATCTGCAGCTGTACAAACTTTCTTATTAATAGCAATGTATTTCACATTTTGGGAGCTCTTTACAAAACTCACATTTCTCAGTTCCCCAGTGGCTCCAAAGCCCAAAGGAGAAGTCAGTATTTCCCACAAGGACAGGTACAGTCTAAAGTAGATGCACATCCTGAACATCTATACAGAAATATGTTTGTTCTAGTGAAAACCTTAATTCAGCCAAGTAACTAGTTTCCCACTTGACGGCTAGCTGCCGTGTTGATCTGTGTGATACGTAGCTTTTGTGCTCAGTAGATGGCAGCAACAGTTCATTAATAGAATGGCTTTCACAGACTACAAGGTGTACTCAGGACACTGATTAAAGATCAATGCACTTTTAGCCTCTCATTTCTCCCTTAACTGGAAGATTTTTTTCTTTGTTGCCTGATATAAAACCTTTGGTGCAAGATGCTGGCTTGTCTTTATTGCCTGCTTTTTATAGCTGGATTACAGGTGACAGATATCTCATGAGGTAACATGGGCAGGAGCCGGTCTATGTCAAAGAGAGCATTTCCTTCGGTCAGCCTCAAACCTAGCCTTCTGCACCGGGAGTGTCTCTCTGTCTTCCTAGGGTGGAGGAGGGAAAAGCTCCGATTCCAGGGCACACTCCGCCTTCTGCAGAAACAAAGTGATGTGTCTAAAGGAAGCTGCTTTGTGGTGTGGTCCCTGGAAGAATGGGGAGTTTCTATGGGTAAAATACCTTTGTCTCTGTGTCATATCGTCACAGTGCATTGCAGTCCTGGGGCAGAGGGGTGGAAACCCCTAGTACTGCCACAACCCCAGATGACAACAGTACCTGGGAAGAGAGTGGCAACACAGCATCTCTGTAAGTTCTGAGATCTTCTGGTTATCTAATATATTGGGTATATGAAAGTACGTCTCTTTAAAGACTTTGTGCAATTTTAAAAAAAGTCTTTTTTAATTTCTTTGTTCTATAATTAGACAAATGTTGAAATGATCCCAACTCAATGTTTTGTAGTGGAGATAAGTGGTTCCAGTATTGAGAGGAAAAAAAAAAAAAAAAAAAAAAAAGCAATTTCTTCCAATTTCACTCTCTTCTTAGTTGTATTGCTTTCTTTTCAATTAGGATGATATATTCTAAGTTAGAATCATGCGTATTACTTTAATTTAAAGAGCAGCTACAGGTTTTTAAGTGCACTTTTCGTTCCTGAAAAGTGGCACCCTTGGTGGGGGCAGGGGGAGCTGAAGCTATAGATCCTTAGGAAAAGTTACTCCATATTCTGTGAAAGGAGATTTGTTATTTTTTCTGGAATGCAAGCTGTTTTGTTAAACTCAGTCTCTCTTAGGAATAGCATCCTCAAAGCCAAATCACTCCCATTAGCCATTGCCATGAGACTGACTTCTTTATTTATTAGCAGTTAATTCCTTCACTCCTCTCACATGAAGCTAAGAAATCAGTTTGCTAAAGAGATGAATACTTATTTTTTGGAGTGAGACAGCCCAGGCTAGATACAATTTCCTGCTTTCTTTTCCATATTTGATAATGTTCTTTTATTAGCACAGTACTAACCCTTCACAAAATAAAGATCAGATGGGCAGGCTGATGCATGCCTAGCGATTGTGCCCCAGAGTACATCAATTCCTTTAACTCAAAGGACAGGAAATTTTTGGCACTGTGAAAAGAAGCCTGTAGGTGACTTCCTGATTGTGCATCTCTGGAATTGCCACTGAAAATTAATCTACATTCACAATTAGGTCTTGCATTCCACTCTCTTGCAAAAATGATAACAGAGATCTCTCATCCCTGTTATCTTCTGTTTTCTTCTGGCAAAGGATTAATATTTCTGTCAGAATCAGAGTCCTGTCCTCGTGTA
This sequence comes from Pavo muticus, assembly GCA_016647715.1. NCBI lineage: Eukaryota > Metazoa > Chordata > Aves > Galliformes > Phasianidae > Pavo > Pavo muticus. The sequence continues at coordinate 1,647,281 of JACDJE010000106.1, forward strand.
CCCTGATAGCCTCAAAGTCTACTTGAAAGCTACAGATTTGCACTGAACCTTCTGTGCCACAATTCATGTCAAAAGGATGTGTTAGCTCAATGTATTTCTCCATACTGAGATACTTCTGGGACTTTTTTACTGCATGACAACCACATCAGGTAAGTGCTCTACTTGCAGTGCAGTTGTTTTGTATTACAAGAAAAAGACCCAAGCTACTATTGGTAGCCATTGCTCCATATAGAAATTCTTCCTGGCCAGAAATGGCTGGATACCAGCAAGCAGTGTGAAGGAGTAACCTGGACAATTCAGGACAAAAATGTAAAAGTGACCAGAAAAAAACTGGGCATGGGAAAGGGACTGCAGGCAACAGTGCCTGTGTAAACAGGCAGGGTGTGTCTTCTGGCATGCTTTGCTCCTAACAGTGGAGAACCTGGGGCTGACACCAACATGAAGCGTGTCAGTAAATGTAACACCTGAAGCAAGAGTATACATGTGAGTCACAAAAGCTTTTGTAAGCTAAAATTGTTTGCTTTAGCTGCAGGAAGCAGAACTAGTGGCACACAGCCATTTTGCCTTGATTTTTCTGTGTTTTTCAACAGAAAAGTCATCTCCTCTAACAGTTGTGCGCATGCGATTCCTGCACTGAAACTGGCCTGGAAGCTGTTAGCACAGGAAGATGCAGTTATATGGCTAGGAGAAAGAATCAGCATACATGAGACTTGACCCCATAGTGACCTGCTTGCACAAGCAGCCTCAGATTTCTCTGAAGCCTTTAGGCCAATTATTCAGTCTGCCCTTGCTGGAACTGGGTTTGGCACGTTTTAGGAACAATGTGTTTAGTTTGAGCTGTCACCACCCTGGTTAGCATTGTCCCAATGTTATGAAAGGTGGAATGACTGGGAAGCCAGGGGAGCACCTGACCAAGATTAATCATTGTGAAACAACAGCGTAACTTCCAGGAAAGACTGAGACCATCACAGAACAGAGCGGGCAGGGAGTGGAGGAGGACACGGTGAGAATGAAATATTCATGGCAAAAGTAAAAGAATGCTTTCAACTACTTGTTCAGTCTAATTGCATCCTTACAAATATGAGCTCAGTGGAAAAAATATGGCAGAGATTCATTACAGAACAAACATCTGCTTGGTGAAGTCATTTTTCTAGAGCACTGTTGATCTGTTCAAGCCATAATACTCTGCTCTTTTGTACTTAAGAAATGTCACCAAGCGAAGATGATGAAGAAAGAAAAAATGTTAAGAAAATCACTGACAGCTCACAGCTCGATTATATTCAACAGTTGAATCAGGAACTGGATGGCAAATACAGTTTATAATACCATGTGTTGACCGAGTCCATCAGAAACGTGAGTAACAAATCTGGCAATCTTGGTTGAAGAACTAATAGGACTAAATTTAAATCTCCTGAAAACTGGGCTCAGGATTTCTAAAGAAGAGTCCCAGAGTGAGAGAGAGGTTTCTGTTTTGATAAACAAGCAGAGGGTTGTTAGAGTTAGGGGAAGTATGGTTAGGTTGTGGTTAGACTCAATGATCTTCAAGGTCTTTTCTAACCTAAGCAATTCCATGATAAACAATCTCTTAATGTATAATTACTCCATATCCAAAATAATTCATGAGATAAGAGAGTTCACTGTGCCTGATGTTGACATCTAAGTAAGACTTAATGGTAAATAGAGTTTATGTCTAATGTAATATCTGTTTTCCTTTTCCAATGTTTTCCCCTTTCTGGCCTCCTGTATCTCCTAGCTCTTGTCCTGGGTTTCCTTGAAACTCATTCTTAACTGACCTGTCAATTTGCATCATAAACCTTTGCAGATCTAGTGTCCCTTTTATCTTTATAACCTCCTAATCAATCTACTTAATTAATGAAATCCTCAGTGATGCCAGAACATTCTTATCAGATGAGTCACTTATGAAAAAATGCACATTCTGTTCTCCGTCTGGCTATGTGTTCGGGTATTGCAAAATTCACACTCAGGCTGATAAAAGAAGTGAGTTCATGGCATGCATTATGGCACAGCCCTAACAGCCCCATTTGTGACTCTTCCTTGTTTCAGCACCTCCCTTACTAACCTGTTGCACGTGATTAACTATCACATCATATAATAAAATCACTGAACAGTTTGGGTTGGAAGAGACCTTAAAGCCCATCTAGTACCAATCCCAGCTCAGGCTGCCCAGGCCCCACCCAACCTGGCCTTGGGCACCTCCAGAGATGGAGCATCTACAGCTTCTCTGGGCAGCAGCGCCAGAGCCTCACTACCCTCTGAGTAAAGAATTTCTTCCTACTATCTAAATCTCTAATCCAAATGTCCCCTGGTTTAGTTTAACAACAGTAAAGTCAAAGTGAATTTTTTTTTTTTTCAGAAGCTGAAATTCAAAAACAATGCTAGGATGCATAAGACTAGCTAACTGTAAATGAAAACAGCTTTGGGCTGAGTGCTTTCAGATACTCTTTGTTGTGCTGGAACAAAGTGAGGCTGGGCAGCGGAGGAGACCTGTATGCAGACCCCTTCATGCCTGACACCAACCTATTCACTACAGCCATGCACCCATGTGGATGGCTTCTGTCTGCAGCGCTTTTATTTCATGTGGCTTTCAAAAATGGAGGTAAATGCAATTCAAGGCCCCAGGCAGCCTAACAGAACTGACCAGCTGTGATTCCCTGTTTGTGCACTGGCAGTGATGTTAGATCTGGAAGTATCTGAATGGCAGCAGGGCAGCGTGCAGGGGCACAGGAACCTCGTCAGTGCTGGGAACTCTGAGGCTGCTTACAACAGAGCCTAAACACAAGACCTTGATGGTGAAAAAAGCTTAAACACAAATGCAAGCAACTCTAAACTGCCTGGAAAGTCAGAGTGTGCACTTTGACACACACTGCATGCCTGCCGGATGGGTAAAAGGAGCTGGCTGGAGTTGACTTTCCTGATTTATTGCTTAAGCCTGAATTACTTACGCTTTTTAGGTAAAAAATCTTGCCTATGGGAATGTTGCTCATAAATACCTATTTGCAGGATAAGGAACACTTCAGCAGAAAACAGGATTTACTCAAGCTGCATTTAACATTTGTAGTATCCCAGTTAATCCTAAATGTTGCAAGCTGTAGCAGACTATTTCTTTTTGCCTAGTTGTTCTTTTCCACTCTATATCCTGATTTTCTACTCTAAAGCAGCTTATGGCCCTTCACTTGCAATGCTGGCATTCAAAATTGTGTCTGTCTGGCAGCAGCAAAACTTCATTTAGCCTTCTCCTCAATGTAAGAAATGGGTTTGGCACAAAAACATTTAGTAGCAAAATCCAGTACGTTGTGTTGATGCTTTCATTGTTCCATTGTTGTTTTTCCCCTTGTGTTCAAACATTTTGAGAAAAGGTGCACACCAGCACCTGCTTGTTTACTCCAGGAATTGCCTTCCCTGTTTAAATGACCGTCCCTGCCTGCCTGAACGGACACCTTGCAGGTCATCATGCAAGAACCAAGCAATTCAGAATTCTTATCCATACCACTCTATTACCAGGATGCTGACTTAACAAAAATGCAATGGTATTAATACTGTTTTCACTATTTCGCTTCTCAAAGGAGAACCTGAAAGTCATTAGTCAGACTGCAGGCTTTATGGCTGACTTGACATTGTTAAATGAAATCAAATAAGCTAACAGTCCTGTCACCACAGCTACAAATCTTTAATACTGAAATAATGTGTTAGCTGCCTCTTCTAGTTTTGTGAATACATCTTTTATTATCTTAGTCAAGGCCTAGTTACTGAACCAAAAATGGAGCACAACTGGGACTTGGGAGACATCAGCTCATTTCTCTGTCTGTCAGCTGTTGGTGCGAAGGAATCTGTTTGCCCCAGTTCCATACCAGAGAAATAATAATAGTTATTTATCTATTTTTCATATGTTTAGATTTAAGTTGCCTTCTGCTACATGTTCACCATCTCTGACACACTGGTGGCGATCTGATGTTACTCTTGCCATGTTTCATCAACAGGGTTGATCATCACAGTTGGGTACCACAGGATCCACCAAGGTGCCAGAGTTTAGGAGGACCGGAGGCTGAAGTGGCTGTAAGTGATATTCTGAGCACTCTGAATGCATGCAACATGCCTCAAAAATGTGATCAGGAATCTACAAATAATGTTTCATTCCAGTTAAACATGATAAACCTAAAGGAGCGTGGTGCCTTTCTCACTTCTTTTGAAGCAATTCCAACTTCTCTCTCAAATGTTTAAGGCACTGATTAAATCTGCTCACTGGAGCAAATAAAGAGGCACTATGTGATCTAACAGACAAGAACTGACTGCCTGTTGTGACTCCAGAGATCCCAGTTGGATAAGAAAACAAGCTGGGTATTGTTCTATATGGCAGGCTGGCCATCTACTTTGTGTTGTGTAAAACATGGCATATTTATTCTGCCCCTGCACATGAGTAAGTTTCTTCCAGAAAAATGTCTGAGAGAAAAAGGAAGGGATATGCTGCTGTTCTCCTTGACATGACAAAGATATCTTCATGCAGGAAACAACATTCATCCCTATGTCAAACAGACACATTTGTTGGGATAGAGTATTTAAATCTCTGCACGTGAGTCTGAACTGAGCTAACAACTTCACTTCTGTTGAAAAGTATTATCGTATACTACCATGTATTTCTGATTTTCCAAACATATAAAAATATTCATATACCTATTTCTGACAAAAATTGGTGTCCAGTATTAATCCTCTTAGTGGACTCAGTACAGATGTGTGGAATAATGACAACTCCAGATTAGATTTTTATGTACTTGATAGAACCACCAAAATAAAATCCCCAAATCTATGACATGTCTAGTGTCTAGGTGAAATTCAATATATGGCCAGAATAATAGATTTTTTTTTAATATTTATAAAAGTTGAATATTGAGATGAAGACTTTATTTTGGGAGGTAGAAGAGGGCAGCTCTAGAATATATAAGGTTACAAAGTGACCTTCATTTACTCATTTCTCTTTTCTCTGGTAAGGATTCTGATTTAATTTGCAGTCTTGGGATTCATGCATGGACAAATTACTGTGATTAGATGTGTCTGTTTTAGATTAAGCACAGCTTGCTTTGCAGAGACGTAGATGGAAACCAGCAGCCCTAGCATGGATTACAGGAATTACAGATCATCCTGAGTGCAATTACATGGCATGTGCAAGACAATCAGGGAATCAGGCCCAGCCAACATGGGTTCATGAAAGGCAGGTCATGCTTGACCAACCTCATCTCCTCCTATGACAAGGTGATCTACCTGGTTCAACAAGACCAAGTGCTGGATCCTGAACTTTGGTCACAACCACCCCAAGCAACACTATAGACTTGGGGCAGGGTGGCTGGAAGGCTATGCAGAAAAAAAGGATCTGGGGGATGTTAGTTGATGTCCAGCTGAACATGAGCCAACAGTGTGCCCAGGTGGCCAAGAAGGCCAATGGCATCCAGAGCTGCATCAGAAATAGAGCAGCTGGCAGGAGCAGGGAAATGATCTTCCTTCTATCAGCTCTGGTGAGGCTGCATCTCGAGTACCAAGTTCAGCTTTGGGCCCTCACTATATGTATGTCACTGAGGCCCTGGAGCATGTCCAGAAAGGGGCAACAAAGCTGTGAAGGGTCTGGAGCACAAGTCTTATGGGGAGCAGCTGAGGGAGCTGGGATTGTTCAGTCTGGAGAAGAGGAGGCTCAGGGGAGACCTTTTCACTCTCTACAACTCCCTGAAAGGAGGTTGTGATGTGGTGGGAGTTGGCTTCTTCTCCTAGGTAACAGCAATAGGATGAGAGGGAATGGCCTCAAGCTGTTCCAGCAGAGGTTCAGGTGGGCATTAGGAAAATCTCTGTAAGAGAGGAGAGGCACTGGCACAGGCTGCCCAGGGAAGTGGTGGAGTCAGTGTTCTAGAAACATGGAGATGTTCTAGAAACATGGAGATGTGGTACTTAGGAACATCGTTAGTGGGCATTATTAATGGTAAGTTGGACTAGATGATCTTAGATGTCTTTTCCAACCATTATGATTCTATGATTACAAGAATGCATAAAAAAAGGAAGTAGAAGGTGATTTCACCAACACTGCCGTCAGCACATGAGCCACACTGCTCCAAGTGCTTTCTTTCCTTAACAATTCACTGTTTCTTTTTTTGTTGTTCCCATGACTGAGAAGCAAACAAGTTTGTGTGTATAAATATACATATATATACATATATTTTTCTTTTTTTCCCTAAGGAAAAAACAAAGTAAAATAACTTCAGCTATCATTTATTTCACTTTTGATGTGGGCATACAGCTTGGAGTTATTATCTGTACTTATGTATGTAAGCATGTGTTCCATGGGTTAAAAACACATGGCCCAAAGGTGCTGCAAAGGTGTTCAGAGCTGTGAGATCAGACAAAGAGGTGATTATTGTGCCGCTGAGGTGATGGTGATGCCATATGTAATATATTTCGTATGGTGCTACTTCTTATTACATCCTAGACACAGTGATGAATCAGTTTTAAGAATTAGTTAGCTAGTCCTTAACATAAAGGTGCAGGATATCTTTTTCCTTCTTGTGAAAATGCATTTTTTGTTTCTAATGATTTATCAAACAGGATTAGTTTCTATTATTACTCATCTGAAGATACTCTTAAGTCTTCTGAAGTAGGAATGTATAATGAAAGAAAAGGATTGTAGCAGTCTAGAGATGGAAATATGTTTGTATGGTGCATGCAGGCTCTTGTTTGTTGCTGGTGAAAATGCACAGCTGATGGTGGTGACTGTGTTGAAAAACAGTTTTTTGTAGCTGACAACCTGCTCTATCAATAGTGTTATTGTGCTTTTGTATCTCTTATGGTTTTCACACAAATAAATACTTTGAGCAACCTATGTACAATGACCCTTATAAAACCAGGCCTTTCAATAAAATACATCCCTGGCTTATCTAGGTGACATTGATGTTAACTGCATCTTTGGGTAATCTTTAACCTGAAAACATGTGGAACACACAGCATGTTTTGTAACAAAGCAGCTTCTATAAAAGTAGCTGAGCTGTAAGGAAGTATTTAATGCTTTCCTGTCTAGATCATTCACTAACAAATTTTGATGAAATATAACTGTCTTCTTCCTTCTTTCTTCTTCTTTTTTTTTTTTTTTTTTTTAATTTAAATATAGGCATGGCAAGCCTTTGGGCCCCAAACTACAGCTGCTCTTATCTGACAGACCACCAGCAGCTCTCCTGGTACTCTTTTTGAGCTTCCCATTCTCCTCACCAATGGTCTGCTCATGGATTAAGGATGGTGAGTGGCTCCCCAGGGTCTACATGGAAAGGACAACAATTCGGGACAGCTTTAAAAATTACAGAAAACTTTCCAATACTCTCAAGCTGCTCAGACTTAAGAACAGCATTTCTCCGAGCAGCATGGATCCTCTGTGTTGTCTATATTTCTCTAACTGGTACCATCATATCAGTAAGCATTAATGTGTTACCTATCAGACATCAGAATGAACCAAAGGCAAGCCAATCACTTCCTTAAATCAACAGTGTTTTCATAGAATCATAGAATGGTTTAGATTGGAAAAGACCTTAAAGATCACTCAGCTCCCACCAGCTCAGGCTGCCCAGGGCCCATCCAACCTCGAACATCTCCAGGGCTGGGGCATATATCACCTTGATGTCTTCCCCACAGATATGGGCATGTGGCTATTAGGTCTCCCCACAGCCATCTCTTCTCCAAGCAGAAGCAACTCCATGTTGTCTGCCTCTTCCCACAAAGTACTGCAGCCTTGACTGTCCTGGGACCCTCTCCTAACCCCAGACCAAAGTTAGGAGCCAAGCTCCTTCAGGCACAGAGAGGGCAGGGGCAAAGCCAGGCACAGCATTCCAGCTTGAACCTTAGGATTACAAAGTATAGGAGTGTAATCGCTGCCCTCCAAACACTGGCTGTGCTCCTGTTAAAACAACTCCAGATGCTCACAGCCTTTTTTCAGTTTTCAGGAAACTGTGCAGAAACAGTGCATCCAGGATAAGCACTAATCAAAAGCAGTTTCATTTTGTTTTCTTCTTGAGCAATGTTTCCCATAAACCAACTGGTTTTGCTGAATAGCATTTGAAACAAGTAGCTGAACAGCCAAACCTCCTTAAAGAGCACCTGCGTTACTTCAGTTCCAGAAGTTATACTGAGGGAGCCATTACCACTTTAAATCTCGAGCCGTGCAAGGCCTTCTAGAAATACTCCGGGCTTTTCAGTGTTTGCCCTCGCGCACCGCCACCAGCGCCCAGCGGCGGGTCCAGGTCGCTCTGCTGGTGAGCCGCGGGCGGGGCCGTGACGCACGCCGCGCTCCGCACACCCGTGGCCGTGCCCCTTCCCGGCCGCGCCGGTCTCTGTTGTTCGGGGGCGGCGGCGCTTCCCGGCCGCACCCGCCCCGCTGGGCAAAGAGCCGCACTGAGCGCTGCGGCAGTGCGGAGAGGTCTCCGGGTGCTGCTGGGGTGTGTGCTTGCCGCACAGGATTTCCTCCGGGTGCTTCTGAAGGTATCTGTATTTTTGTCACGGGGATGCTTAATGATCAGAAGGGCCACGTTTTCCACTGGGGGATTGTGCAGTGAAATAGAAAATCTCTCTCTTCAAGGATAGCCGGTTGTTAGAAGTGGCACAGTGACTCCTTCCGAAGGTGGGCTTATGGAGAGGTCTCGTTTCTGGGCGTGCTGAGGGTGCATGGTGGTCTCGGTGGCACTCAGGTGGGGCTGAGCCAGGATGCTCTGCACGACATCCCTGGGGCTGTGTGCTGCGGGGCTCTGGGGTCAGGGTGCTGTCTGTGTAAGGGAGGAGGTACCTCACTGCACCAGAAAATAATTTTATGTCAGCTTGCAGGTCATTTAATTCCTTCTTGAAAAGCTATTTTGTTAATTTTGACAAAAAACACCTGTTTAATTAGGTAAACCGGATGATTTTTAAGTATGCTGGTTTTTTTTTTAGCAGTCAAGGTTAAAATCCAGTGTTTGAACAGTCTGAAATGATGCAGTGATGGAAAGAGGTGCCATAAAGCTAGCTGGGGTGAACTAATGCTTGCCTTATGGCTATTTGGCTCCTCAAGTCTGTTTTCTAACACACGTGCTTTCTTGGAAAGGGCTGTTTGGGTCTGTAAGTGGCACTGTGCATAGTGTTTGTGTCTGGGGACACATGATAATGTGCTCTTGGCAGCATTGCGCACAGCTAGATCGGAGATGGAGCTGGTTGTCACGAATGGAAGCAGTGCCACTTTTCAGATAGAAAACAGAAGCCCTGCAGTTAAGTGAATTAAGGGGTCTTGAAAGCAGTTGCATCATCGCTGTAGACGTGCATCAGGGTAAGATCTAGAAACTGAGGCTGTGTAATGCAGTTCTGAAAAAGTCTAAGAGATGGAAAGGCAGCATGGGTGTTGTGTGGCCCATTAAAAGGGAGTGGTCTCAGGGCAGTGTGCCCATGCTGTTCTCTAAACTGGAACTGTTTTGTTCTGACTTCCTTCAGAACAGACAATTCCACGATTTCCTTTCCAAAAGTTTTTTGCTGACCTTAGGTGCCTGGGCTCAAACTTTCCCGAGAGGGAAAACTGCAGTGCCTTGCATCTCAGTGCCACTTCTGTGGTACTTGTTAATGATTTGAGAAAATAAAGAACAGATTGGGTGTGTTGTTGTTGTTGTTGTTGGTCGACAGAGTTTAAGCTGTGGAAGCTCCTGAATGCAGCATGTCAGAGCAGAGGGAGAAGCCCGGTTGCTCCTGCTGTGCAGGGAGGCGGGCAGCACAGTGCTTCAGGGCATGGGCAGTGAGTGAGGCTGCTGGGCCCCGTCCTTTTCTCTCCTGAGGGCACAGAGCCTGTTCCCTTCCACCTTTGCTTGGTGGCAGAGCTGGCTCTGCCTGGAAACGTCAGGTTGCCCAGTGATCCAGAAACCGTTTCATAAGTGTCGTTACTGGAACCTGCTAGCAAAATCACTTCTGCTTTTCCCTGGGTAAACTGAACCCTGAGACGTCTCTCCTCTAGCAGGGGAGGATATTTATATCTCCTGTGAGCCCAGAGCTATTAACTCCCATGGGAATCTCAGCCAGGAAAGGGCAGTGCTTGACCAGAACGGAAGAGGTCTTCCAGGCATGTGGTCCTGTTCCCAGCCCTGGCCCCAGGGCAGGCCCAGAGCCCCAGCCAGGTCCCCTCCTTTCCACAGGGACGTGCCATCAGCGGGGCCTCATGGCACCCAGCATGACATCTGAAGGACTCTTACAATCCTAGCGAAACTTGGGTTGGGAAGGTTTAAAGCAACTGGTCATTGTATAGCTCACTGCTACATTTTCATCACCAAGTGGGAATTTCCCTGTGCGTAAGAGAATGGCTGAACAATCTATTGAGTGATACAATCAAGAAAAGGGAGATTTTGTTCCTTGTTCCTTTGGTACTTCAGAATTTTACATTATTTCACAATCGATGAAATCACACAGATGAAAAGGAAGGTGTGACTGGCAGTGCTGTGACATGGTGGCTGAATCATAGGTGGCAGAAAGAGTCTAGATAAAAAGCAATAGAAAAAGAATGTTAGTGAAAGAAGTAATGTCAATGTTAGTGTTGTGTCTGATGAAATGGGAGGTGAATTTTTTAAAGTCTTTGCTCGCTGTAGAGAGATCTCAGTATTTCTGAATCATCAGTCACACAGGAGTGTGCGAGTGGCTGTAGGGACAGAAAATATGGGCTACTATAAAGGCTTTTTGTTGAATAAATCATATGATTCTGTCTCTGCTTGACCTTTACTAAAGGGTTCAGTTGTAATTAGTACTTTGCAGAAGTTCAGGTACACAGAACATGAGCTAATATATTGAAACTTGCAAAAGATCCATTTATATATATATTTGGATCATCTTGAATTTGTGTGTTCCCACAAGCTGGAAGTTTTATCAGCATATTTTAATATGGTCATATATTAAACATGACACACCAGATTATCAACAGCAAGAACGAGGTTTAAGTTATGTAGTTTTCATGCATTATTTCAGATTTTTGTTTTATTTTTAAAGAAGATGCATTTTTTTAGATTACTTTTTTTTTTTTTTTTAAATCTATGCACATACTGGAGTAGAATCCAGCTAAAATACATAAAGCAGCATGATATTTCTGTTAGCAAGGTATGCTAGTAAAGAAGAAAAAGGATATAGAGAAGATCACTTTTAAAACTAATTTATTAAACAAAGAGGATGTTGTGTGTAAGCTGCGGAGCGAGCTGGATGCCACGTCACCCCACAGCCATTCAGCATCCTCTTATAATACCAGCTTTTGCTGTGTGAATGAGAAATGGAAAATAACTGCTTTCAGATTAAATTCCCAGTTTTGTATGAGTGTCTTTGCTGAACTGAACTAGCTGGATGAACTGTAACAGACAAAATATATCTCTAGGTTTTACTACATTCTTTTGTTGTTTTCCAACTCCTTTTGGAAACCCTAGAACAATAGAAAAAGGCAAGCAGCTGGCCCTTTTGCTGCTGGCAGTCTGCTGTGGATGCTCACTCACCTGTGCAAGCCCACCTCTTATTATACATGAAGACAAAAACTGTATATATGATATCTGGCAGTGCCACTTGAAAAGTGGAATAGCATGGAGATTGATTAGGTGGCAGCATGGCGTCGCAGCTGTTTCAGGATTTACCCAAGATTTTGTTGGATGCATCAATAACTAAACTAATTGCTCTGAAATTACTGTTATACTCGTTCATATGAATTGCACGATGACTTTGGATAGTTGCACAATGTCATCCTGTGTTGCAATGGAATAACTGATGCTTTCCAACAAATTGAGCATGGTTTCAGGATACACACAGCAGGAGTGCAGCAGGCACAGGCAATGCAGGGTTATTTTGTGGTGGAGGCCTGGCCCAAGAGGAAGCTGAGATAATTCAGTTATTTTAGCTTCTATTTGTAATTCAGCAGTCCCATGTAATTTAGACATTCAGATATCTTTTATTGCTAATTAATGGTGAGTGACCTTTGTGTGAAATTGTATATTCAAAAACCAATAAATAAATATGTTGTTTTGCAGAACTGTTACAAGCAGATCCACAGCAATGCAAGGTGAGTAAAACAGGCCAATGTTGTCTTGTGTTATAGCAAAGATAACATTCTTTCTTAAGTATTCAAGCAATGTTAGTTTAGATATAAATTAACCTAATAATTTTAGGAAAGATGTCTGAATGTTTTGAATTCCAACATTAAAATTTAACAATTTACAAAACATGTTTTCAAATCTTGAATCATCTTGAAACACAGGCTACTTCTGCTTATATGCTGACATTGGTAAAGGTTACTAAATTCATAACTCAGCAGCTTAGCTGACAAATTAGCACATTACTAGCAAGAAAAACTTGGGAGAAAAGTTTTATGTAGTGGAGGACGGGTTGTTGACCAGTCTGTTCTGTACGGGAGTGCAGCCTGTCAGTTCCTGGGCAATTCTTTGCATTGAAGCTTCCTGTGAATGAACAAAGGTCCCTGTGGTCCTGATGGACAGCGAGCTGACCCTGCTTGGCAGGGCTTGGCTAGGTGATCTCCAGGTGTCCCTTCCAAGCCAAACAGTTCAAATCGTAGTTCTGTGATTCTGTGACATTCTTCATGATATACACGACAGTGCAGTAACCATCTTTTTTTAAGCATGCTAAGGATCAGAACTCCTTTAAGTTATGCCGTGCTTTAATACACATACTTTATATAGATAAAATACAAGCTCATTATATGGTTTTTGCTGTTCAGGAAACAGCAGCTTAATTTCTGTACACCTACTCTGAAAAAGAAGGCAGTGTTGGGGATCTTTCCCCCAATGTGTGAGAGGAAATAAATGAGAGCAGTACTCAAAGCGTATGTTGCATTCTTACAGCAAATAACCCGGCACCAGCACCTGGATTCTCCAATACTGGCTATGCACCAGGAAACCAGGCCCCCTATGGCCACCCGCAGTATGCAGCTGGGAACTTCTACGGTAGGTTGCCTGGCTACAGATCTGCTGTTTGGTTAGAAGATGTGCATGGGAAGCAGGAGGTTTCATCAAGGCAGCCATCTCTGATTTACAGTTCTGTATTAATTCTGTAATGTTTCTGTTAATACCTGTTCTGGTGGAAAGTCATACTCTTTCCTTCTCGGTGCTACATGTTTATGTGTGCTGAGCCGTGCCAGCAGTGGAGGAAGTCTGCAATGCTAGCTGTTCCTCAGTGGTCGCTGGGGGTGAGTTTGTTAGGGAAGTATTACTGATGCAACACAATTAATGTGTGGCAGCTTCTTGCTGATTATCAGATTTTTTTTTTTTTTAATGTTATGTCAGTTCTTCAGTTTCTTTTTCTCTAGTAATCCAAAACTGAAGGATTGTTTTCCTCTCACAGCTCTGTCGTTCACATAGATCCTGTTTCCGTTTCTTTTCCTGCTGCTGTACTTTGCATGTAGTTGTACCTTCCATTCATTTCCTCTTCTTTTTAATCTCGTTTTCTGCTCCCCATTCAGAACAGAGCACTCACAAATAGCTTATCCTTCTGGCAGCGAACTGCTTTCTGAGGAGCCAGATCACACTGAACAGTATCTAACAGGCTCCAGGCATAAATTATTTATAAAGTGCAAAGTGTTTGGCTTAAGTTTCTGTGCTGTGTGTACATTAAATCTTGTGCGTCTTTCAGCAAGGAAATCCGAGTTCTGTGAGTACGCAGCCTTCAAGGAATGAGCACATGCTCCCTGTGCTCCAAAGGCCAGGGAACGACTGTTTTATCTGAATACTGCATGTGGTAACACACACTGATAGCTGTCAGCCCTGCAGGAGGGTGGGTCCTTATCTGCGCTGGGCGGTGCTGCTATTGAGGGGCTGTACGCCGAGCCTGCATGCACTGCATGGTTTATGGCCGCAGCACCACCTTTCACGTGAAGCAGTCCGTGTTTTGTAACACAGTATGAGACACTGGTGCTAAGGGTAACCACGAGGTCTATGAGTCAGCATCTCTGGAACCAGTTGTCTTCGGACTTTATATTATTCATGCTGGTTTCTCCTTGCAAGCTCCTGCGGGCTTCTGTGCAAAATACAGAACTGTGCATCAGACCGGAGCTGTCAGCAGCCTGCCGTGACGGCGTTAAACAGGGGCAGCTCTCACTTCCCGTTCGGCAGCTGCTGCTACCGACGTCAGCGCTCTCCCCGCACGGGACTGCGGGCGCCACCTGGCGGCGCGGCGCCGCACGACGGAGGGCTCCCTGCTGCGGGAGGAGCTGCGGCCCGCTGCCGCTCGGGAGGGAGTCCTTCGAGCAATTCTGCCTTCTTAATCTCCGTGTGAATAGTATTTCTGCTATGCTCAAGAGAGAAGCGTTTGTTTATTTCATTTGGTTTTGTCTGGTAAGATTAGAACGTCCCAATCCGGCACAACTTCCTTCATGAGAGTTGCAATATCCCTAACTGAAATACATTGTAGGTATGAGAATCTGCGTAGTTCAAAATGATTTGTTATTTTCTTTTGAAGATCCACAATACAATTCTTTTTTCAAGACCTCAGTTCCCTAACTGCATCTCTCCTGTCTCTTCAGGCACTCCTGCAGCAGGGCCCTATGCTTTCCAGGCACAGCCCATGGGAAACCCATCCGGAGCTGCTGTTCCACCCATCCAGAACCAGCCTCCCGGCACCATCTGGATGCCCATCCCTCCTCCTCTTCCCAACTGCCCTCCTGGACTGGAATATCTCACGCAGGTACCTGCATCCTTCATCCTTACCCAGGGAACAGGTGGTCACCTGTGAAGCAGCCTGCATCTGGGAGAAAGCTGGAAAACACATCTGTCTTCATTGCAGCTGCATGAGTTGCTGCTTTTGGGCTGCTATGTGGGGCCTCTTGTAACGTGAATGATGCACATATGAGTGTGGAAGTGCCTGTTGTGGTCAGAGCACTTTGGGGGTTACCCACTCCTGCCAAGCGTGATGCTAAAGGACAGTGGGCACAGAGCAATTGCATATCTTTCCCATTTCTGAAGCTACTGTTTGTGAGATGTAATGCAATTTGTGAAGATGTATTACACATATATGTATAGATATACGGGCACCTGTAGCACAATATATAAGCTTGCTTTTCTACATGATGCTTTCTCAGTGCCTTTAGTCAAACTTATCAAACTTAGAAAATGTTCACAGCAAAATGAAAATTGCTCCCATGTTGCAGTATATATCTCAGGAAACACCTTTAGACTGTAAAAGTGTAGTTTGTCTCATCACTGGGAGCAAATACAAAGGCCTTATGCTGATGTTTACGGTTGTGCATATTTCTCAGAAAGTAAACCAATACCAAACTTGGTGTTTCCTTAGTTTCACTCAGAGCTGAGCAGTAGCTGAGCTTCTGCTTTCAATTTTTTGAATTTCCTCCTGGTGGTTCCTGCTTTTCTCTGTGCAGACTCCTGATTCAGGCATCTGGCATGGGGATTTCAGACTCTGTAGTGTTACTGAGTCACGCCAAGTCGTGAAAGGAGCACAGGCATGTAAGACCTGCATGCCTGTAACCAGACCAGTTTGGGTACAGCTTCCGTCATCTGCTCTGGTGCTTGTTACACTGTTCTGCTAAACTGAGAGAGGGACATGAGCCATGTCTGCAGCTTTACTGGTAGTGATCAATCTCTAAACAATGTATTGATCATTAACACTGCATTCTGAAATGAAACAACAGTGCTTCTTAAAACTAGGTATCTCTTAGTTACAACTTGCTAACTTTTTATTCTGTTTCATTTTTCAACCATGAACAGATTGACCAGATATTAATTCATCAACAACTTGAACTTCTTGAGAGTAAGTGAAATATTTCTGTAGCAGAGAAATGTTTAAGTCTCATAGTCCCAAGAACTGTAAAATTTAGACCTTATTTGATAAAGCTTCTTTAAAATCCTTTAATGGATGGCCGCCTCAGTTTTTCCTGCTTGTTATCATCTCAATTCCCACAGAACTTATGGAGGAGAGAAGGGAACAGAAAAACAGGAGGCAAGAAGAGAATTTTAAACTGGTTCTATATATTACAAGATAGACAACAGTACTGTTTATCTCAGTAGTCTTTGTAGCTGATTATAGATGAAGTCACAAATCTCCCATGTTATTCATCTGATTTTAGCTTTCCTCTTTTTCCTATTTAAATATCTCATGTCTGTTCTTACTACATCTAATTCCTTAGGCTAGCTTGCTGCTCTGATCTCATTTCCAGGTGATCTTGCTCTTTTAGTGAATTGAGCTGCTTTCCTTCTGCTTCCCTCATTCCATTCACTTTAAGAATATGAAAGTCATGTGTTCAATGTCTTTCGTACAGAATAAGTAAAATGGAATGCCCAGCTTGGCTAACACCAAATACTGTTGCGCCTGCTTTCCATAATATTTCAAGAGTATTTTTGTTGAAGAAACAAATCAAAATTACAGCCCTGGCTCTTGACATCTTATGTTTGTTGAGCTATGAATCTTGACTGTGAGGCCTTTTTGTGGCTTTCTCGTTCTGAACATAATCGTGCCCTCTGGAGCCCTTTTTTGCTTCACCACACCTTCTGCTCTTCCCTAAGAAACTTCCTGCTGTGTGGCTAGGAATGGTGGTGCTTGCTCTAGCAGTGGGCACCCATGACTGGAAGGAGGGGAGCTGATGGACATCTCCATGCTCTTTCCATGTGGCCATGTTCACGGTGGCTTGTCCTTTTTGAACTTCTGTTGGGCTGCTCTGCTTGAGGGCCCTTCCCCACTGCTCCCTCTGTCAGAGCTGCTTCTGATGGGCTCCAAATGAGGCCTTTCCAAGCAGTAGGTTAGCGTTAGCTTGGTGCTTTTATTTGTTGTTCACGCAGATGCACCTCAGGAACTAACAGTTCTGTTACTTATTTTCAGTTTTTATTGGATTGGAATCAAACAACAAATATGAAATCAAGAATTCTTTGGGACAAAGGGTGTACTTTGCAGCAGAGGACACTGACTGCTGCACAAGGAACTGCTGTGGGCCAGCACGACCTTTCACCATCAAGATTATGGACAATCTGGGTCATGAGGTGATAAGGCTGGAGAGACCCCTCAGGTGTTCGTCATGTTTTTTCCCCTGCTGCTTACAGGAGGTGAGTCACTTCTCACCATGAGGGATGAGATCTTCTTTAATATTAATGAATCTGGGGTGATGATTATGGACAGAGTCTCAAATCTGAGCCTTCTCAGAGCTCTTACTGACAGATGTGTAGTAGCTGCACCCTATGAGGCCTTGACTTTCAGGATGCTCAGAGTCTTTCCTTCACTAGACATTGATCTTCCGACTGTAGACACATAGTTGTATGTTCTGTAGCCTAAGGAGTATGCTATTGATTTCAGTGAAGGTAGAAGTTGTGTATTGGTTTTGGAATATGTGTGCAGCTTTCTGAAATTGTTTACAGAAAACCTAGTGCAGCTTCATTGGAAAGCTGGCTTGTTATGGAAGAGTAAGTTGTGTTCAGTTTGCATATTAGCGTGGATTTTTGTCTAATGAACATCTTAAAGCATAACAAAACTGCTTCACGTGGGGATTTTCTTTTTCCTGTGAAGATAGAAATTCAAGCACCTCCAGGAACACCAGTAGGTTATGTTGTCCAGAATTGGCATCCCTGCTTGCCCAAGTTTACTATTCAGGATGAGAAAAGAATGGATGTACTGAAAATTAGTGGCCCTTGTGTCGTCTGCAGCTGTTGTGAGGATGTTAATTTTGAGGTACGTAAGGCTAAGAATTGTTTGTATATATCTTTTTTCAAACAGTATTTTGATAGTAGTCTGTTGTTTCTCTTATTACAAGACAATTGTACTGTGGTGTATACAAAATAATTAAAACATAATCTTTTAATGCTAATATAGTCAGTTCAGTTCTCTAGGTAGGTAGGTCATTCTGGAAAAGCCTGCCAAACTTCTAGAAACCACGTATGAAAGACACTCATCAGTGATCTGATTCCTTGTGATTGCATGCAAATCTCTTAATGGAAATTTGGTAGCAAAATCTTTTTTAATCCATGATGTTAGTCCCTAACAGGAGAAAAAAAAAAAAAAGTTATCAGTTGTATTAGCTGTTTATTAAAACGACTTTCTACAACCACTCATCCAATCATTTAATAGTCATTCACTAACCAAGTAAGTCATAATTTAGACCTAAAGTATACATTTGAATGACTGAAGAATCACAACTTTTGTTTAAAAACAATACTGAGTAATGCATTAGCATTTTCATACAAATTAACTAATAGACAAACTAATTAAACTTTGTTTAAAGTGATGTTGTAAATTGCTGAAGCAAGTTTAGTCTAATTTTATTTTGGCGGGTTACACTTTCATAGAACTATGAGCACTGGGTGTAACTTTAGGAAACAACATTAAGGAAGGGATAACCTCTCTTTTGGAACAAGAGAATGTAATTTGTTTAATGTTCCCTTGAGCTGTTCCTGATGCATGGCAGGATATACTAATTCACTCTGTTGGCTAAAAGACAGCACTCCCAACAGAGTGTGTGTACATGCACGCATGCATGTTTGCATGCAGTAGCTGACTTCCAACACCATTAAAACATTGAATTCCAGTCAGATTTAGAATTAAGTTGATGCCTGTGTTACTTCACTCTGACTTCCTGGTGATCTGGCTTATCTTTCAGTACCAATAGTTGCATTCAGTGACTGCATTAATTTAATAACAAAATTTAAAGCTTTCAAATGGATCTATAATGAAAAGAATTTGGGGATTCCTGAATAACTTCTTTTTTAATTTTATGTTAAAATAGGTGAAGTCTTTGGATGAAGTTTCTAATGTTGGGAGGATTTCTAAGCAGTGGTCTGGGTTTTTGAAAGAAGCATTTACAGATACTGATAACTTTGGAGTCTCATTTCCAATGGACCTGGATGTAAAAATGAAAGCTGTCATGCTCGGTGCTTGCTTCCTTATCGTAAGTCTGTAGCTTACTGATATTTGAATATGAACTGACTTCATCTCAGTGTTTAAATTGTGGTGATAAAGGTTGGAGAAAGGTACTCCCAGCTGCTTCTCATCATATAAGGTTTCTGGGTGGGAATTGCTTTGAATACCTTGTAAAAAAACCACAAACCAAGATCTAGATTTTAAAAAGATTGAGTTTGTTTGCTTTTTGTTTCCTTCCTAGGACTTCATGTTTTTTGAGAGTATTGGTGACAGCCATCAGCGAACAGGAGTGTGGCAGTGAAATCTAGAACTTTGTATTTAGAAGGAAGAAAATAAACCACCCACTTGCCAGTGGATTACAGAGCTCCAGTGAGAATGTAAGAAGTGGACCTTTTGCACTTGTAATTATATTTCTATAAACTAAAAGCTTTATTGTCTAGCTACTGGTTCTGTAATCTAATGACACTGTTGTATTCAAATAAGCACCTTTTGTCTGTACAGATCAATACTGTAATGTATAGAAATATATAGCTGCTTTTTTTTCCAGTAAATTTGGAATTGTTGTATTAAAAAACTTAATTCTTAAAAAAGAGATCTATTTCTTTGTTCAATAATATAAGCAGTCAGCCTAATAAAGAGATTCTGGTCGTTTCCTATGTATCCTTCTTTGGTAGTTTTAGCTTGGTGTTAATATTCTGTTGTTTCCTACTTACCAAGTATATATGTTCAAAACCAAGTAATCTAAACAAACAGAACTATCAAAATTCACTGTAAAAATTGTATTAATCTAGTGATGAGTCTGCTGTCTCATGATTTATTTAGTGTAACAGTTTTCTAATTTTGGTTCTTTTGAAACTAAAGGTTTTGATTTTCACCAACAGAAGTTAGAGGAGACTTAAAAAGAAGCAGCCACAGGCATTTGTTTCTAGTACTTGCTGAAGAGCATCTTGTCATCAATTTTTTTTATCAAGGGACCAATTTAACAGTGAATGCAAATATAAGCAAGGTATTAGGAACCTTGGGCTAATGGGACATAACTGGGAGCCTATATTCATTCCTCCAGGTAACTAAAAATCTTGTGTTTGAGTATTGCTGTGCTTAGATGTTCAGTGTAAGGCCTGAAAGCACCCTCAGTCCAGCCTGCATGCAAAATTAGACAAAAACAATAACATCTGTCTCTCACATCAAGCTATATAGGGAAAATATTTATTGTAAGAGGGAAGCCTTGGCTAAGCCTCGCAGATTTGACAGAACTGGTATAATAACAGGAAAGAACTTCTGCGATCTTGAGTCATTAAAGCACACAGGAACCACTGGACTAAGGGAACTTTCCCTCAGATGGCTAACGGGGTAGTTCTGGTGCTGGTTCCACAGCTCTTTTGCCTTGCAAAATGCTTCACAGTAGTCTTCTGTGAGGCTGAAAATATTACTCGAGTATTCATAGCTAAAGGTACCAAGGGATGACTCTTTTGTTCACCAAACAGTATGTTACCACTGTCATAATCTTTTACTATTTCCTAATGATATTTAATTGCAGAATGATTATTCCTTTATTTTTTCAAGAACTCCAAGAGACAGGTGTGTTCACTTGTGCATTTCCAAAATTGGTTGTGCTAAATGCAGAATAGATGATTCTTTAAGCAGTCTGTCTTCATTTTGAAGAACCCACAGTAGCATCCATATTTAATACATAAACAGGCTCTAGAAGTTCCCACTTTCATCTATCAGACTGTAAGCAATACAATGATTTATCCCCCATCCATCTTTCAGGCTTTGGAAAACATGAGAAGTTTTTCAGCACACTGCATGTTATTCAATTCCATCTAGGTTGGAGAAAACTGTTACATAAAACCTTAACAAAGTGAGATTTGCAGATGGATTTCTCTTGTTCTGTTAACGACCTTTCCATCTGTATCATCCCTGTACAGCTGGAGATGAAAAACTTGCAGGAGTTGCAGTCACTTAATGAAACCCTAGGGTCTATATGTCAGAGAAAAACATAATTTATATGATGTTTCTCAGTAAAATAATGCGTAGATAGTTGAGGTTTCTCAGAAAACAAAATTATAAGAAAGAGGAAAAAAAAAATCATCTACCCCTTCCAAAGTCTTAAAACAACATTGGGGTTTTGCTACTTGATTAAAGAGAATTTTGTAAACTGGAGGAGAGGAGGGCCACTGTTTTAAAGTACAGTGTATTACAGCTTTTCTTCTAAAGATGTTTGAACTCAGATGAGTTCTATAAAGGTGCTTTTGTAGACCCAAAGCCAGTCCATACATGCCTTACATACCTCACCTTGGTTTTACTAGCAAGAATAACTTTCCTCAATGCTGAAAAACTGAGAATGAGAGCAGAGACTGAACAGTAAAAGTTATTTAGGAAAGAGAAAAGCAGTTGGTTTTCCTGTCCTTTCTGGAGAAATTTAGCTCATGTAGTTCGGGTGTAGTGTAGTATGGGTTCCCCAGCGTATTGGGAATGCTGGGGTTGATAAAATCTTTGTTCAAGGGAATGTATTATAAAATTTCATGCCATAAATGACTGCTAATGGGCATTACATGAGTAAGAATGCTAATGCTGTGTGACAGAAATACATAGGAATTGATAAATGTGAAGGTGATTGGAAGATGCTGAGGAAGAAGTTGTGGAGCTGGAGGGACTCACAGGTAAGGAAAACTCTTGCAGCCAGGGCAAGGAAACAGAGACCTGCTGCACAGAGGGAAAACTAGACCATAAGATGAAGAAGCCACTTCAGTCAAAAAGCAATCACATAATGAGACCTGATGTTGGAATTAGTGAGACAGGAGGTAAGACAGATTAAAAAAAAAAATAAACATAAGCAACAAACAAAACAAAATCTGCTGCCCTTCTGGGGTGCAGCAACGAACCTAGCCAGCAGAGATCTGTTGTCTTGTATCAGGGCTGTGTAAGCTCTCTATACATGCCTTCATGACACATGCCTATCTATGCTGTGCCTATGTACCGGGTTGGATCACTCTAGGATTTGGATGTGCTGTTCCACATTATGCCTTTTTTACAGTCCCCCTCCAAAACAGAGCAACAGTATAGAACCTAGCCCTAGACTTCAAAAAATTGCTTCTGAACCTTCATACCACTTCTATGTCTTCTGCTGACTGGATGGTCAACTAAATGTTGTTGCATTGTAGAGAAGTTACAAACAAATAGGCTGAGCTTCTGTTGGGTCGTTTGGTATAAGGCTCCTTTTGGAAGGGTATGTTATGTCATTCCTTACGCTCTCTCCTTTTTCTCATCCTCTCTCTTCTTCTGTTGTTTGCTGACAGCAATATTGCAGTAACACAAAGCAAAGCTGCCTCCCAGGGGCCTCCTATCTCCCCAGCACACACTGGAGAATCTTTGGGCCAGTGGATTGGTCATCTCTGTGCATTTGGTTCCGAAAAGAAGGTGAAGAAAAGAAGGGAAGAAACCCCAAACCTCCACTTTTATATAAAACACAAAATGTGAGGCATCTTGATACTTATTTATTTTCCTTAGGACTTTTCGCATCCCTATTTCTGTGATCATTTTGAAGAATCCTGAGTGTCATCTGCAAGTTAAGAAAGACACCTTACAGATTTTGTCCCAGAGAAATATTACACTCCTGTTCTACAAAGACATTCGACATGCAGCTTGGGGTAGGCTTGTTTCCATTATTTTCCTGCTAGCACTGATAAAAGCAGGCCCGTGTGCAGTAGGTGGCAGTGCCGGCGTGGAAATGGCAGCTGCAAGCCTAAGGCCCGCACTGTGAGCTTCCCTCTGGTTTTCTCTGTGGAAGAATTGCAGATTACACTATCTCTGAAGTATGTATTGCCTGCATGTGTGTGGAAAGCTAGATATTTCCCACCAAAGCTTCAACATCTTCAGCTGCAAATGGAATGGTGTGCTACTAGGCAAATAAAAAATGCACGTGAAAGTATGCGAGAACACACTGCCAAAAACTGTGTAATACCCCTTAAAGATGCACTAGGCTTATAGTACATGCAAGAATCTGGGTCTGGGCTGGGATTTCTGACATAATTCACAGCTTCGCAGGAAGTTCTGAATGTATCACAGCAGTGTGCATCAAAGGAGTCAGGCTGGTTTTGTAGCTGGTGTAATGGCATCGACTTCCCTTTGAGGTGAGTTTGGGCCTTAGACACAAGACGTGGCCATGACACGAGGCCGTGAACACTTGGGAAAGTGGACAAGAGAGAGGCAAGCCAGGCCAAGGGCTGCCCCTGAGGCACTAATTGTCGTTTTCTTTTTCGTTTATTTGTTGGTATTTAAGCTTGCTGCTTGTGTCTCTGCTGATTTAACCTTTAGCTGACCTAGTTATTGAACCAGAGCAGCTGAAAGCAGACAAGGAAGTCAATATTTCTCCACTGATTGCTGTTTATTGAGGAGCAAATAGGCCCTGCTGAGGTGAACAGCATGCAGGGGCAGCCCGTGTTGGACAGGAGGTACATGGCCACAAGCAGCTGTAACGTGGGGCTGTGCTGGCTTACAGCATTGTGCTATGTGTGCCCCAGATGCCAGTCTGATGGTGTTTTGTAACTGATACCCTAGTTGCACCTTCCTGCTCTAAAGTACTGTCCCTTTTGTGCGACTCTTAAGTTCCACCTGAATGCTGGAACTTTGTGGCACAGCTGGCATTAGCACATCCTCCCAAAGTATCTGGACTTGCATGAATGTGGCTTTGATAGGATGAGAGGGGATGGCCTCAAGTTGCTTCAGGAGAGGTTCAGCTTGGTTATCAGGAAAAACTTCTCCGAAGCAGTGGCCAGGCACTGGAACAGGCTCCCCATGGAAGATATGTAGTCACCGCCCCAGGAGGTGTTCAAGAAAAGGGTAGATGTGGCACTGAGGGACATGGGTTTGTGGGCAGTATTGGTGATAGATGGACGATTGAACTAGATGATCTTAAAGGTCTTTTCCAACCTTAATGATTCCATGATTCTATGCTTTCTGTTTCACTGCAGCCCATCACATACCTGAGCCGTTGTGTGCACTACTGAGGAGCTCAGTTCCACACCCTTTGCATTTTGTTAGTGACCTTTCCCAGCCACTTGATCAGCTTGAGTGTTGTCTCCGGGTTTTGCTGTGGTTCTCTAGTCACGTGGTATGAGACAGAGCAGTGCCTGGCCCAGGGAGCTTGGGCAAAATGAATCCTAACTATACAGGTGCTGTGTACGTGTGCCAGAAACCTAGATCTTAACAGCTAAATCCTGTTGTCTTTCATTCCTGCAGGCAGTCCTGCTTTTTAACTGCTGCACAACAGTGACTTCAGTTTTTTTTTTTTTTTTCTTTTTCAAGTCCCATTGAGTATGGCTGTAGAATGGAGCAAAGGCTTTATTGTTTCAGCAAATTTCTCATTTTTCAGGAAGCAGAATGTGTGGCTCCTGGAAAATGTAGGCCATTCAGCGGACTGAGGCTAAGCTTGCCGGCATTCTGTGTCTGTATTCTGCTTGTTGCCAGGCTGGGTAGAAAAGAAATACAAGCAAAGTTGTTCAACACAGACAAGGGCTCACTGTGCCCTGTCCTCTTCTTCCACTGAACAAACTTTGGAAAGGCCATGAGAGGTTGTGAGCTAACATTAAAATGCACCAAGCAATAAAGCCAGCCATTGAAATGAACAAGAACTTACCTGTGTGTTGCAGCACATATTTTCCTGGGGTTGGGGGAGGGGTAAGGGGGGGAAAGAAAGAAAAAAGAAAAGAGCAAATAGTTAATATTTCCATGGTAGATAACAGAGCAAGAGACAGGAAGGTAAAATCTCTGTTGAATAAATCAACTCACTTTATGTTCGCTGTCTGTGCTCAATTTATGGCATTAAGTTGCAGAAGCAGTTTATGCAAAAGTGCATGTTAAATTTATGAAAAATAAATTATGAAATTCATTGGTGGTTATGTATGCTTTGAGGGAGCTACTACCATGCAGTACCGAAGTAAAACATGAACTAATCAGCACCTCTTAAGCTGCAAATATGAAATCTTTACAGCAAATAGTTTTTTCCTTGGGGTTAGCACTTCCGTAATTATGCAGTGAAATTCAGCAAATGCTTTCACCGTCAGATAAACTCAAACTGAATTTGCGAACAGAAATAAGCACTAGTTGAGTTTTTATCTTTTTAAAGAGGTAATGAGGTGTAAACATTAATGAAATATGTTTGACCTCAAAATCCTAATGAGCTTAGCAAAGTCAAAGGCAAATAACTGCCCAGGCCAGAGGACACCTAGCCTCAGCTCAGACCCAGACACACCAATATTTCTATTAGGCATAGTTGGGGATTTTAAGTTAATATAAATTTAAGATTAGAATCTGACCATTTAAAAATTCAATATACCTACTGTCAGTGAAAAAGAAACAAGAGAATGATGCTAAAAGAAACAGGGCTTGGAATTACATGTTAATCAAGCTGCAGCCTGGGACACCTAAGAGAGCATTGATGAGCACTCTCCTTGGAGATACGCTTTGGTGCTACTTGATTACAGGTATGTAGAGAATTGTCACAATTCCTGGAACTTCATCCTTTCCTTGAGGCAATTACATTCTTCTCCACCTGAGCTACCCACCTGCCATTCATACCAATTAAAGTGCTTTCTCTTCAGCCAGGAGGAAGAACATGGCATATCCATCCTGGTCAGGCCACGACAGCTGATGCTGTGTGTCCTTTTTGCTGCTGAGGTAAGGTTGTACTGATAAGGTATTTGCAGATGCCTTCCCACAAACTCCCACAAAATGCCACTAATAGCTGGAGACTGCTGACAGGCTGTCAGTGTGGCATCAGCAGTTTAGTCTGCTGAGGACCAAAATATGTTAACATAATTCATGTTCTTGGCTATGATACTAAGGTATGTAAGAGCAATATAGTGAGTGACATTCATGTCAAAACAGGTGATCAAATACCTCTTCTTGCATCAAAATATAAGAACTATGATTCCCCCCCAAACAAACAAACAAACAAAAACATAATAATAAAAGCAAGCAAATAGAATTATGGAAGTGCTACATTCCTTTTAACCCCATGTCTTAGGTTTTTACTATTTCCATGTGTCAGGGAATTCTCTAAATAACGACACTTGGATTAATGATTTCAGCAGATGTAGTTAGACAGTGGCCTCTTTCTCAGAGATCTCTGTGCCTGTAGAACAGTAACAAAGCTGAGTTCCATTAGTCCTTTGCTAATAACTGAGCATTTGGCAGTGCAAAAGAGTACTTTGGTTAGAAGTGTATGTATGTGATTCCTGGATGAGATTTAGTGCAAAATTAAAAATTTATTCCATACATTTAAAATCTATTAAAGACATTCAAAGGAATCAAGCACGTGAAAGCAATATTTGCATCCTCTGTTAACACTAAGAAGGCACAGGATTCCCTATAGCATAGCTGCCAGGGGAAGACTTGGGGTACCTGAAGAGGACAAAGGTGCTATGCAGCATGGCTGTAGTCCTGTTGAACAGTGATGAATGCTGTCTCCCAGTGACCTATCATGGACCGCCATCTCAGGCACAATATATGTGGAGGAGCAAACCTTTGCTGATACCTGTTTTCTGAATCTTTTCTGACTGCCAAATATTTTTCAGTGGATTAGGAGGAGACCACATCACAGAGAGTTGCTGCTTCCTTGCTGTCAACCACTCATCATCTAAATCAAATGTTTTTACATGTTTAGTTGCCAAAATATCAAAGCCTTTCTCTGCCCAGTCATGCCTTGGTTATGGAGCCCCAAACTGATGGGAATCACAGACTGAAGTCTCTGCGGAGTTTGAAGTGGATGGACAAACTCAGAATCAACCCTTTTGCATGATGACAGACTGATAGATCATGGTTGTTCTCTTCTACAAAGCAAAGAGGCAAAAAGGAAAGGAATGACCTAATTTAGTTATAGAGATGTATGGTGTGATAGGAGAGTTTTCCTAAAAATGCACATAAAATGTAAATCCATCTTTCCTGTAAGTGCTTGGGCAGCAGCTGACTTCTGTGACTCACTTCAGAGAAATTCCTTGGGAAAAAGGTTAGCTTTCTCTGGGAGAAAGAGTAAATGATATAAATGGTGATTGTAAAGCAAATCTTGGCCTAATATTCCCTGTTTGCACTGGATCAAAAGAAATCAGAGCCAATAAAAATTCAAAAGCTTTAGTAAATTCACTGTCAAAGGGTATATGCTCTCGCAAGCAGAGCTCTGCCTTGGAGGTCAGCCTGGGAGTGATGATTCCTTTTAAAGGAGAGGGATTGCTGGCTGAAAATCATGAACATTTAACCAGTAGTTTTTTCCTCACTCCAATCAGACTAAAATGTGGAGTAATCTACAGTGGAGTCATGGCCAAAATATCTTCCCCAATTGCCTGCAGGGAGGAACAGCCAGAGTGGAAAAAGTGTGTGGATAGCCTACGTGCAGTTGTGTTCAAATGTACAGGGCTTGTTTATGGAAGCTTATATTCAGCTGCACCATCAGATGTCTCAATTATAGTCCTAGAGCATAGGGGGAACAAAACATTAGAATTATGTTGGAGAGCTATCTAATTCACCACATGCCTCCCCTCCTCCCCCATTACCCACCCCCTTTGTTGCAAAAGAAAAGTCTTTACTTTCTTTTCCAACAGCATAAACATTGCAACATTTTCCACCTAAATCCTAGAGAGTAGAGAAACATTTGTAATAACTCTACAGAGCAAATGCATTTTGACATGCAGCAAGCCAAGCTGCTAATGAACGGCAGAAGGAAGATATGAAGAGCATGATTAAATGGCCTACTCTTATTGAAACAATGGGAATCTTCATCCTCTGACCCTAATTTGGAAAAGCATCTACAAGGTACCAACAAGCGAAAGAGGCTGCAATTGAGATTTTGCCCAAAGCAGTAAATGATTTTTCTTGGGTTTCTATGATTTAGAGGAGATTTTCTTCTGTCTTTATCTTGCCTTTGTTTTTCTTTGGAAATTGCATCATAATGCTCTCTCTGGCTATAGTGGCTGCTTCAAGCATGGTACAATTTTAAGATTATATTTCAGTTTGTGAGCAAGTGATTTCTACTCTTTGACTTGGAAAGCTGGAGTGGTTCTCTAGGGAGGTGAACCTTCAAACCAGGTAATGTGTACAGCCTGTGACAATACTAATACTTCACACTGTCTTCATATGATGATTTGAGAAGCCCCCATGGCTCAGTAAGTATTTAGTAATAGATTCATCATCATTCAGATGGTTAGTCCCCTGCTAGCTAGGGTGCTGTTCAGTGTGCCTTTGCATACTGCCACTGCAATGCTGTGCAGGGTGTCTGATGCTCGTCCTGTGACAAGCACTATCAAGCTGACCAAAGTGATGGCAATAATGAGATTAATAATCTACAGGGATACCTTAATGTTCCTGTATGAAGGACAGAGTTCATTTAGCACTTTTTATTATCTTGAAAAGCTTCCCAAGGGGCTAATAGTATCAATGTGCTATTTAGCAGGGTGGGATTAAAACACTTTGCCTTCAGTTGACAAACTAGAAACACTGATAGTAGTTCCTAGTTTCTTGCATGCACTACAGTTTCAAAATGACTTTCATGGACACTACTCTGAGAAGTGGAAACCATGGCTTTTATGTTATCTGGCAGCCTGAAATCCTTCAGATGGCACTGACCTTGGAGGCCAGATCCAACAACTCCATCGAGCTGTGTTCCACTTAGGTACACACACTCCATCTGGCAAAAACAAAACTCCAGCCAGAGGGATATGATTAAGTGATATATAGCCTTGGAACCTGTTTCTTGAATCTCATGAACTAACAACTTCAAAAGGATCTTGAAAAGAGATGAAGGCCACATGACTGGAAATGTTGTATTCGTTTTTCAATGCGTTTACCAAAGACCTGGAAATGAATGCTGCTGTTTCTGAGCACCAGGTTGGAGCAAGCTGGCAGACTTAGAGACATTGAGTCATCTCCATACAGAGCTGGCAGAGCAAAAGATAATGCATGACAAAAGGGGACTGAGCTAAAGACAGTCATGTGTCTCTCTCCTGAAATGCAGAGAATGGAATATGTACTGACCATCAGAGCTTTTGAAAGAGGCGCTTATCTTGAGACAAGGCTAATGCAGTGCTAGCACAGCTCTGGATACACAGGAAATTTGCAAGAAAGTAGATGTTTGGTAGCAAATGTGAAGAGGCAACATCATGAAACTGAGAATATATGTAACAGAAATGATATGAAAATGTTTTCTGATGTTTGTCTTTTTAATTTGTATCAAATTTGTATCAAATCTATCTGGATGGAAACAACTTAGTTAATACAAATTTTTACAGTCTTTCCAAGCAGTGAAGCAAAAACAGTATTACCCTTCACCCCTTTTTTTCCTATCCTTGGTTCAGGTGTACAAATGGGAGCTCAAATAGAAGAATTAAGATCAATACTCCCCACTATCTGTGGGGAGCATTGCAGCTGAGCCATCCTGAGTTTTGCTGGCCTTATTCCAGCAGGGTTCTGCATTCTAGGAGGAGATGTAAGCACAATATGAGAGTCACGTTAATAAGACTTTCCTGCAAGTAAGGGTTTTGTGGAGGTGATAATTTGCTAGGTAGCTGCCTGCCAGAGTCAGATACAGAGGGTATAAGGTTTTCCTTACTTCCTTCTGGCTGTCAGTCTACACTTTAACAAAGTGTATGCATCTCAAAGGCAACACTATGCATACGATTATAGAAGAGCACTTGTATCTATCCCTTTTCTGTGCTATGATAACGGGATTGCTTTTATCTGGCAGTTTACTAGGAGTGTGCTGGAGGTGTGTACTCGGTGCCTACCAACTTCGCTTCCTCCTTTAGGTACCCTGGGGCAGAATCTGTCTGCACAGCTTACTCAAGGACAGTATTAGGTTGAGGATTGTGAGTTCCATGCTTCACTGTGAAAGTGATTTTGGCTGCAGCCTTCTGAACTGTACATATCCTCTGGATGGCCAGAGGAAGAAGGAACAGCAGAAAGACAGTGACCCAGGCTTGTCAACATGTAATTCTCAAACTGTGTCCAATTTTGGCCACATTCTTAATCCTATTTGTGATTTTATGAACAGCCATTCACAAAACTGGATTGCTGCTGGGGCTACTTGTGACTCCTGCTGGTGATCATGGTGCTCTTCCGCTCTGGAGGAAGTTGCTGTTTAGTTTTCTTTAAATAGGAAGGAATTTCATTCCATCACATTCCCTAATGTAGAATCAATCTGTAGGTTGCCTTGTGCATTGCAGGCCTGGGATTATCTGGAAGGGAAGCAGCGAGGTCACCTCTGAAAATACCCTCCTACAGCCCAGATTAAAGGAGCAGGATGTACTGCCAATGTCAGGTTTAGCCAACCTGACAAATCATCAGAATTATCATCTTTCTGAGCATCCAAATGAAAGCGGCACAAGCTGCAGGCTGAGAAATTGTTTCAGAGATTCAAAGTGGCTATTATTCTGGCACCCGCTGAATGATACACTAAAATATAATTAAAATTATAAAAGTTTTGAAAGGAGCCCTCTTGAGGCTCCATTGGGAGTTCTCCACTTATTCCAGTCATTCCCTGAAAAGGAGATAGGAGAACACTGAACTATGTATTGCTTGCCTTGAATGCTGATGCAATCTGCTCTGATTGGATCAACCAGAGCCATGCTTCTGCTCACAGTGTGTCTCCCAGCCAAGCTGCCAGTCCCAAAGAAGGTATCTGTGCTTTGCATGTTCACAGTACACCACCTGGAACCTAAAACTTTTGCATTATTTCAGCCACTCCTGTCCATTTTACTGTTAAAGGCTTGAATCTGTGCCTATCTCAGGCTTGCCCTGAAGTGGAGCTCAGCACTTATGTATGTGCACTAGTACTGGTGCAACCCCTACTCTGCAGAAATGTCTTTCTACTACTGATCTGAACACACCTTCTCTTCAAATTCCCTTTTACCAAATAAAACTATGTGCATACATAATAAAAGATGGAGAAAAAGATGACAGAAAAAAAAAAAAAAACCCAAAAACAAAATCCACAAGGGTAGAATTTCGCTCCTAAGCATTTCTAAGCAGAAAAACATATTCTCCTACTGCTGCAGTCATGAAATTTTACTGCTTGCTTTCTTATGTCAGGGTCCTCAACTTTCCTGGTAACAGTATTTAACCATTCATGTAAAGATAGTTTTTTTATTTTTCACAGCGTGTTTTTATTGGCTGCCACCTCTTTTGCCCTGTAAAAGGTTTTCTTGTCAAGAGGCAAAAGAGTGAGGTGTGCTGCAAAGACATATGGTATTTTGACCAACCAGAGAGGCACTAAAATAAGTAAGATCTGTGGCTCTCAGCTTTTCCTCACCTTTCCTGTGGTCAGCCTGTCACACAATGCCTGAAGGCTGGAAAGCTGAAGGCTTTCTGTAAAGGCACTCTAGCAGAGCGAAATCATTGCCAGCCCATCTCCTGTCTTTCTCAAATCCAGCACTGCAGAAATTCTGCCAGGAGTTGTTCTGGGGCCATCTGGGATTCCTCATTTAGGTCACGCAGGAAGTAGGAAATAAGACTAAATTGATGCCAATTTTGTTTAAATTAACTTTAATTACTTATTAATATTACTCAGAAAGACCTACCTGTGAAAACTAGGTTTTGTCAGACAGCAGTTTCTATTTACCTTAAATAAGACAGCTGGAGAGAATGAGATCACTGTGGACAGGCAGAACAGCCATAAAACTTGCAGAGGGCAGGGTCAGGAAAAGAAAATCAGACCAAAACCCATTCCGGTAACAGAGAATATGAAATCTGATGTCTACCCTTGGGGGAATACTTGTGGGACAAGCTTCCCTGCTCCAGTGGTTTTCCCAAATTGCCACTCTAGGAGACTGGACCAGGCTTCTGAAATCTCAAAAGAAAAGAGAGCTTTAGGGTAACTCTTGGAAAACACATACTGACCTGCCCTCCTCTATTGGCTGAACACATGGGACGCTCTTCAGTCTGTTTAATACCACAGAGTTACTGCAGAGGAACATTTTTTACATTACGATGGTTTGTTGACAGAGACACAAACGCTCACATAGGCTCCCAGTTTCAGACAATTTCATAAGTGCATTTTTCCACCAGTTCCCATTCATTCCACAGTAAATGTTTAGAACTTCTTGCTTTAAGCCTGTTCTCTTGAATGTCAGTTCCTTTTCCATTATATTCTTTTCTGCATCCCTAACTTTAACAAATGCAAGCCTTTAAATTACTCATTATGATTAACTGTCCATTTCAACACCACTCATTTGAAGTCCTGAAAAGCATTTTACAGTTTATGGGGTGATGGGAATGAAGTTTTTACAAGATCAACCCTGGTCAGCGGGGTTTACAAGATGCACTCTGCAGGGCTTAATTTACAGCTCTTTGTGCCTACATAAATCATGTACAAATTAGTGCAATGAAAGCAAAAAAAGGGGATCAGACCTGGCCTTAGGCCAGATGCCTAAGACCTCCCTCAGTGCAGAAGGACTGGCTTAAGGCCCGGTCAGCAGGATATTTTTCTCTTATGGTGCACACTGACTTCAGTAGTGCAGGATGGGGCCTCAAGGCTGGAGCAAGCACGTCATAAATACCGGAGGATGGACCGCAGACAAAAATCGTAGCACGGGTTTTCATGGGCACTCATGTCTTGCTGCTCAGTCTCAGCAAAGGAATGTAGCTCTCCTTGTAATTTCAAAGCCACTCATTCGATCTTTTGAGTAATTATGGGTCGACAGCTGATTATACCCTGGAAATGTTTGCTAGCACTATTAATCTTTTGCTCATTTGGGCTGTTTATGCTATGAGCAAAAGCAACAAAGTAATTTCTGATTGGATGGCTTGGGAGAGACATGGTGAATATAGCCCGAGTGATTCACGCCATGCTCAGCAGTGCAAGGTGCTGGACATCCCCTGAAATGAGTGGCTCTGAGCCGTGCAGGGCCTCTCAGCCACTGACTGGATTGCGTCCATAATAACAAGACTGGGGTGGCAGCTCAGTTCTTATTGGAGCTGAGGATAAATTAAAGGGAGGCAACCTAAGAGAAACTATTTTCAGACAGCAAGAGTAGAATTTCAGTAACATTTAGCCTGATTCTTTGAAAATAAAATGGCTATGGAAGATTTCTTATTAGGGTTGAACTACTTATAGGCCCTTGTTAAGGAATCACATGCACATACTGGGTCAGGCAATGTGATGCATGTTTAAATGCTATATTATTGCCAGATGGGCCTATAAGCTCATATTGATATTTGTTAAAAAAAAAACAACAACACTCATGTATTTCTGTTCATTTCATTCTAGCTTAGCTCTAGAATTTCATAAGCTTGTGGTTGAGTGAAAACAGATGTATCATTTCAAAGAGATATACCTGCAGAACGTGATTTGCTGTAACTGAGAAGAGACGTTTCAAATTTTACTTTGGAATATTATTTTTCTAGTATTATTCTATAATGAATCCCTGCTATTTTCAGATACTACCCTTAATTCATGTAAAATACTGATCCGTTGAATTTATCATTCAACAAGGTGAATAATTTATTTGGGAAAATAGGTATGAATTACTAATCTAAACTCAAAGGGAAACAATCAGGTTACCAATATTTATGACATGAAACTAATAACACCTTACTTGCACGATGTTTCTTTTTTATTCTTGGAGTATTGCTGCCAGTGAAGGAATTGCTGACAATTCCTTCTGTCCCATGGTTTTCCACAGACTAATCTTGTAATTTTTTCTTTTTTTCCTTTTATTACTGCCTAATGATCAACAGCAATGTTGTAATATTAGGGAAGGGAGTTCAATGCTGCCTCATTTCAGCATCTGTTCAGAAGGCTTGCTAGTGGGGCTCCTGAAAGAAGGAGGTTTGGACTCAGATGTGCAGAGTGAGATGAGCTCAAGGACAGGCAAAACCCAGCAGGAGCACATTCTGTGGTTTTCTGTTTTTCTTAGAATATAATAAAAAGTAGCTGGAAGATATGAAAAAAGTTTCTTAGAAGAAGATGTAAGTAATCTCTGGTCTGCCTGGCTTTTTTTACATGTTAGGTTTTACAGCTTGTCTGCAAAAATCGTTGTGGAAGATGAACTATGCCTGAGTGCAGGAGGGCTGAAGAAGTGCTTTGGAGAGAAAGGCCTTGCAGTCACTTCTTCAGGGAATGATGATGTTTCTGCCTGAAATGCTGAAGATGGGGAAAGCTCATCTTCCCTTTCTTCTCTTCTTTGGCTCAGTTTGCAGCACATGACAACTTTATTCATTTCATGGGATGTTGTAATGAACAAAGGGTGAATATTAAAAGAGAGCTGCTGTTCCTTTGTAAATACTGCTAAGGCTTTGCCACCTTCATCACTGATTTCCTATGCCTTTCACTTTTCCTCCTCGTTAACTGTACTATCCAGGTGACTGCTGATTAAACACATCTGAAGCAACAAAGCTCTGACTGCTGATGATTTACATGGGCCAAGTAAAGTCCTTCCTCCCTTGCTGCAATTTCATCTTTATAAAGCATAACTACAACTTTTATAGTTCAGAAGGCAGCTTCCTGTTATGGAGCCTGCTTCCATCTGGCTGCAATGATGGGCTTGCAGTGCGATGAACTATGTCTATTTCCATTCCACGTTGCAATAGTTATCCATATGTTGAAACATAACATTGTTGGTGGTTTAGGCAAGATGGAAGTTGACAGCCCTGTGATGATTTCATGCAGTTAGGAAACAGATGGGAGAAGGAGATGGGGATAGAAAGGAGTATCTGGACATCTGAGGAAAAAGGCACTAAAGGAAGGGGGATTCCTAACAACTCAGGGAGCTGTTGTCTCCTGCAGATGTCCCCAAGAATTTTGCTCAAATATCTGCCAGCTGAATCCTAGATATTATTGCTGATCCTTTGAAAATGCACTGCATTGGGGAAAAAAAAAAAAAAAAAGGTAGTGTGGCAACAAGCTGTAAGTTTACAGAAAATCACTTTTCATGGTAAGTTTCTGAAGAGAGCACTGCTTGCGGTTGCTTGCTCCCTTTTCTGGTTTTGCTTACTGTTGCTGGAGTTTTAGGACAAGAAAATCCTTTGGGCTCCCATGTTCAGAGCCACACAACTAGCAGGAATGAGTTCTTTCCCTTCCTCCATGTCTGCTTTACAAAATCTATTCATTTCCCATGGAGAAATTGCTTTATTTCAGAGGAAAAGGAGGGTTTTATTCTTTATGAAGGTTTGATAAGGTCAAAAATCGAAGGTGCAAATGGTGACAGTGTAAGACTATGTCTTGGGATACATGTACAAATTGTTTCTGGAGTTAACCTCTGTAGCACATCATCATACTTGCATGGTACAGAACACACTGCCTACATTATTCTTTAAAAGTCTTAATTTGAGGACAAGTTCCTACTTCAGAGATTTGAGAATGCTGTAATGGCACTAACCTCCAGCTGCCAGCTCAGGCCTTGAAGTCGGCATTTCTGGACAAAAGCAGCCCTTCTGACCCTGTGTTTGCAGAGGCAGGGCCAGACAGATCTCCTGGGCATTCTGCAGCCAGCTGCGCTCAGCGTTGGCATTTCACAAGCATTTTCCTTTCCGTCGGGCAGAGCAAGGCCTCTGGGGATAGGAGATCGCTTTGCCACATCTATTGCTTTGCATGCACTGCTTTCAGCTCTGTGTTCTCTTGGGGAAAAAGCTTGAATTTTCTAAGAAAATTCTAAAATAAAATTAGTTTAAAAGAGACCAAGGAAAATAACAAGAAAAAGTAGAAGTTTCTAGTCAAGTTCTGGGCATGAACTTGCTATGTACATGTTTTTTTTTTTTTTATTGCAGTTCTCTCCACCCATTTTTGTCATACATTAGAAATGTATCCTTGCCAGCTTCCTCCTTTATTTTATTATTGCATATTTACGTCCTTCTTTCATTAATAGTTTTCATTCTTTTCTACTACTGCCTATGTGAACATATGGTAACAAAATGCTTCCTGGGATTTCTCTGATACCTCCTCTTCTTTTGCAAACGATTGGTGTTCACGTCAGGGTGTTGCTCCAGGACCTGTGTACTGATGTCTAGTGAAGCTGTGCTGCTGCCAAGGTTGGGCTGTGGGGAGCAGTTCCCTGGAGCACTGTGTGGACGTGACACTCAGCTGATGGTTTTACCCTCGATCCTGAGGGCTGAGCTTTCCTGCTTCCTGTCCGTGGGAGCCATGACCTCAGCTCCATGCTATTCTGAAATGATGCCCAACAGTCCTTCTTTTTCCACTCTGGCTTTATTGAAGAAATCTGTCCTTTCTTTCATGGTTGATGATATTCTACATATCTACTGTGATTTAATTCCTTCCTGATGACTTCTTATTTGTCAGCCTTGTCATTACATGTCCTTTACATCTCTAAGTACAAGTGCTACTGTTAACCAGACCTGAGATGAGGTTTGATCTGTTAGGACCTCTTTCTAAAAGTTTCTTACCTGTTTTCTACCTGAAGATTATAGTTGTAACTATTTTTTTCCCCCAGTTTCTTATCTAACATTTGAACTTGATTCTTGAAATGAATGAAGAACTGCTTGCAGTGTGCCCAGGTCATGGCATTACTCACAGCCAGTGCAGCACTCTTGCTGTGCAGCAGTGCTGCTACTTGGAGGGCGAACAGCCACGCAGGGATGTGAACTGAGCAGTGCTCACTGTCTGTACTCAGATGATGTTTGTTCTGTTGAGTCTCTGCGAGCCTGATGGAGGTGGCAGGAGAAAGTTGGCCATGAGTAACTGCCCAAGAAGCACAGGGGCTTTTATCTTTAATCCTGTAATTATCAACTGCAGCTTCACTGATAGGTTCCTTCATTTTCAGCATATCCCTGTTTCCCCTGCGTGGGCTTTCTCTGTCCTCAGAGCTGCTGGGACCCAGGGGTGGACTTCTGTGCTCTCTCTCACTGCCATGTACTGCCTGATGCAGCTCTCCCAATTAGCCATACAGGCATCCGGGCATGTAACGCTGGGCCTGATTTCTGCTTGGGATTCCAAACCAAAGGATGCCACAGTCAAGTTTTCCCTTCTTTCACCCTTATTTTTCATTCTGTGGATCCAAAAATCACATCTGGTAGTCCCATAGAAGCATTTAAGATAAAAAATGAGGTGTCTACTTAACTGCTGTATAGGTGGACCTTAAATACATGAATCCTTCTTTCAGCACAGATTTTTTGTTTGGATGATGCCCTTGGTCCTCCAGTAATGTTTCCAAGGCGTAAACCCTCACTGATCTCAATAGGCCACCATCTGCTTTTAGGATTATATGTGACTTATTAGCGCTTAAGTTATTATTATTTTGAATACATCTTATATTGCAACAGGAAGAAAAACATGGGAATAGTGCATCTCAGTGCATCTCCTTCATTCCTACCATGATACTGGGTGAAAATGATGGTACCCATGAAAAATAACTTTTGTTGGTTTTGTTTGGCGTTTGGATATGGAAATGCGGACGCTCCTGTGCTGGGGTGTTCGCAGCGATGCCGTTCCCAAGCAGAGCGGGCGCGCAGTGCTGTCACCGCTGCCCCGGATGGCTTTTGTCGCAGTAACGCCTTCGGACGCGCTCCATCCCCGCACAACGCTGGGCCGGGGCGCGCCCTTCCCGCGCAGCGCTGCGCTCCTGCGGCGCCCGAGGGCGGAGCTTGGCGGCCCCGCCCCTCCCGCGGCGGCGGTGTGCGCCCGGGCGCGGAGGCCACGAGCGGCTCCTGTTGCGCCGCCGGGCGCCCTCGCTGCCCGGGTCCTCCCACCGCCGTATAAAGCCTGGGGCGGGCTGCAGCGCCCTTCGCTCTGCCCGCCGCGGAGGAGGAGCGGCATCCCGGGCGCTGCACCGGTTGCTCCTGGCGGCGCTTTTCCCCTTTCTCCCACCCCCGCCCTCGGGGCTGGCGGCGTGGGGAGCGGCGGCGGTGCGGAGGGGGAAGATGGCGTGGAGCGGCGCCCAGCCCCCGCGGCTCCTCCTGCCGCTGCTGCTGGCCTTGGCGCTGCTGGCCTTGGCGCTGCCGGCAGCGGCGGAGCGGCGCCCCGGGCCCGGCCCCGCAGGTGAGGTGTGGGGCGGCGGGAGGTGCGGAGCGCGGCGGGGATGCGCTGCCGGAATGCGCCGTCGGCTCCATTGTGCTTCCCGGCTCGGGTGCGTCCGCCGGGTGGAAACCCCGCCGGTCCGCGGTGCGCGCGTGGGAGCTGCCGCTGCTCCCCGGTTATTTCTGTGTTTCTTCTATTCATCCGCCGCCCCGCGTTTTTCCTTGCCGCTCGCGGCCGCGGGTATGGGGTGCGGCACCCGGTGCTCCCCAGGTTGTCGTCCGGGGGAGCTGAAAGCCTTTTAAATCGCTGGGGTGAGTCATGCGGCGGTAGACGCAGGATTCAACTTCGGAAAAAAGTAAAAATAGATTCCCCAGTGGGAAGGGAGCGCCTCTGACTTTCTCCCTTCCCCCTCTTTCTCTTCCGTGCTCCCGTGACAAAGTGCTGATGGGCAAGGGGGTTTTCCACGGCAGGGAAAAGCACGATGTCATTCGCTCCTTGCCTGAACTTCGCCAGCTCGGGGTGAAGTTTCCCACTTCGTGAGAAAAGTGAGCTGGAGGCTGCCGTGCCTTTTGCTGGCCCTCGGAGGCCGCCAGCTTTCTGTTCCCTATGTTCTGTAGTCACGTCTGTGAGAAGGTAGAACGCAATTGTATCTTCAGCATGTAAAATAAAAGAATGCATGCAGGAAATTCCCTCAGAGAGGTGTCCAAACATGTGTGTCAAGCTATATGCCAAAACCGATTTCTTATCCAGTACTGCTTTAGCATCTGTATTTTTGATTTCTGTTCTGGAAATAGAAAGGTATTCCATCCTGCTGAACTATTACCACATGAAATCAAAGTAGTTTTATTTCCTGGCTTGTTTACTCAAGTGTGTAATAAAGTTATTTTTATTACCTAGCTTGATTTTCACTTTGGTGCATTGAAGGCAGCTCGTTTTTCTGAGAGACAAGTATATTCCAGAAAGTTCTGAGTTTGAAAGTTGCTGCCTTAGCTGATAACCAGTGTAGGAAAAGTTGGCATTGAAGAACATCAAGCTGATCACTGTGCTGCTTGCTCCCAACTTTCTGCTTTTGCTGCTTTCGGTCACTCCGCAGAGTTCCCTGCGGGCTGCATGTGGCTGTTGCTCATGCTCTGGGCAGTGTGAGCATTGCTGTCCCGTGGCTGTGGGGCTCTGTCCTACTGGTATGTGTTTTGGGCAAAACACAGAGCTCCTGTGTCTGTGGCAGTGGGGCTGTGAGGATGCTCCCACAAGTATCTATGCAAATAATGTATTTTTTTGAGCTACTTGGTCTAGGTGTGAGATCTTGTGCTGACGTAAAGTAATGACTGGTCTAGTAATGACTCTTGGTTTTAAACTCTGTTGGTGCTCAAAGGCACGGGAAGTAAAGAGCGCATAGTTCACTGGGAAATGCAGCATTGTGTGATAAAGCAAACCAGAAATAGACTGGTGTATCTAGATTAATTTTAATAAAGTGATGCTGTACTAACTGCAACGCTTGAAAGTGCTGTTCTACTTTATGTAAGTGGTCAAACAAGAAAATCCTATTCTTCTTAATTTAAACAGTAGTAGTCTGTATTGGACTGTTGCAAACTGCTGAGTGCAGACTGCTCCTTGGGTAGCTTGTTGACCCCAGCACTGCCTGTTGTGTTACTTGATTTTGTACCAGTTTTAACCCTTAAATGTTATCCTCCAGTCTGTGTTGTATTGCTTGGCGAGGGATAGAGTGTAGTGTGCCCTCCCTTGTAGAAATCCATATACGTATGTGGGCTCAGACTTCTGCGGAGCAAAGATGCACAAGTTTCAGTATTAGAACAACAGCACTAATGTATTCCTGCTGTGCTGCAGTTACTGAGTACCTGTTGCTTATTATGTAACACAGCGCAGGAAAAGACATTTGTCATTATTTTGAGTGTTCCCATGAGAATGTTCTTTCAATCAGCTCTCTGCATAGGAAGCTACCCTGCCTTCTTGGAGTCCATTCCTCAGTGGCTGTGGGTTCGGCTGTGTGGCCACGTAGCCACCATGGGTTGTAACAGCATTGAGCAGGCCCGCTGCATTGCTGCTGTCCTAGTGCTCCCAAAACATGAAGAGTGGGCGGGGGTCAGGGAGTGGAGGTAGCTTCCAGAGCCGACGTGGCCAGGATGTGTCCTGGAGCTGCGGCAGTACCCGTGGCCAAGCTGCCGGCTGCGCTCCGCCTCAGTGAGCCTTCCCTGCTGGCCGCAAGTGCTGCAAGCACTGATGGGTATTGGATGTGGCTGCGTGAGGGCCTGCTTTGAGGTTGCAGTAGGTGCTGTTGTGAATGCTGTTGACATTTTTAGGCTCAGCCAAAATGGATGCTGTGATGACAGTGACTGTAAGCCTTTTACTGAGGCAGTGTGGTAAAGGAGCAAGGGATTTTGTTCATGTACCACCTTGGTGTACTTACTGAAAGAACTGGAAGGCTCAGCCTGTTTTCACCTTGGAAATGGTGCTATGAAGAACTTAGACTGCTCCCTTGAAGTTGAGAG
The DNA here is from genome assembly GCA_016647715.1 of Pavo muticus. Lineage (NCBI taxonomy): Eukaryota > Metazoa > Chordata > Aves > Galliformes > Phasianidae > Pavo > Pavo muticus. The sequence continues at coordinate 1,687,616 of JACDJE010000106.1, forward strand.
GCTGTGCAATGCAGAGGGAAAACAAATAGGAGCTTTTTGGCCAGGTTTTTTCTTTCCTTAAGTGGTCCAGGTAAGCCACGGTAGTGGATGTCACACTGCTTTTCTCTGTGATAGGCAGTGTACTTGGCTAAGGTCATGGAAAATTTGACCAGAAAATGCATTTCTAATTCAAACAGCTGTGACAGCTCTTATCTGTATTTGATACTCTCAATTGCTGTCTGAGTCAGGATGGTTTTGCATGGAACTTATTTCTGTCAAGGAACTAACATTATTTCTGAAAGGTTTCTTTGCACTGATTGCATATTCTGGAGAGTCATGGTTTATGTCCAGATTCCTGGCTTTTTCTTTTTTTTTTTTCCCGCATCATTATTGCTTACTTAAGGAGAATCAACTCCCTGTTCACAGGGGAAGCATTTTGTTTTGTCTGTTGAATTAACATTATTACATTGCATGATCAAAAGGAACATCGTGCCATTTGTGTAAAACTACTAATCTGTTTAAAATTTAAATTAGTTGACACTCTGCTCCAGTGAATTCCCTTGGCACAGTAGGATCACACTAAGGGCATTTTTGTTTTCATTTATGACATCTGTTTTGATAGTTCTTGAGGGACCAGTTGCAAAGAGAACAACTTTGAAAGCGAAGAATCTTTGTTCCCTCTTAATTTCTACGCAGCATGTAGTTCCCTTCAGCAGAAAGCACAACTTGACAGGAATGTGTCTATATGTAGGAATGTCGTAGCTCTGTAGGATAAGTGACACTTAATCTTTGAGGAATACGTGCTTGCAAGCACGGTCTGACACCCCTGTGGTGTTCAGACTTCTGGTTCTGCAACAGAACTGCTTCTGGAGTATTTCCTTACGATTTATTAACTTTTCAAAGTAAGGTTTATATTGTGCATGAATAGATTAAATATGTAAAAATCTCTGGTTCATCCCCAAATTATTTATTTCAAGCAGCTGGAATTCCTGTTAAAATTCCCGGTAGATGGGGAAGAGTAAGCAGTCCATTAAAGAAACAGGATATATCTTTGTTTTGATGATCATGAGAGTAATATTTTCATGTTCTCAGTGTCTGAGTATGTGGATGTATTTTAATTAATATTTTGATGAAATGTTTGCAAATGTGACTGCAGATGCTTAGGTATCTGCTGATCATTTAGCTATTGGCAAATTATGCAGTTAGCATATTCAATCATTTGAGCCTGTTTCTACTCAAATATGGTTTAAAGATGCTGTGGATTACTTTGTAATTTCTTCAAAATGCATAAATGTGTTTTTAATGGAGATCAAAGTAATTACATATCTGTTTCCTTAATAATTCAGAGTTAAATAGTAGAATTCTGTCTCAGTTTAAAACATCCGAATTTATAGAACGACTCTGAAGAAAGCCCTTTTGTTGTAGTGGTTGTCCCACCAGCTCTTACAGGCTGCCCTTTGAAAAGTATTCTAGGGTTCTTCCTGGTACAAGTTGCAACTCTGTTGGTCCACTGTGGATTTTGTTGGAAAAAGACACTGGGATATAGAAAGTAGATTTCATTTTGATGGTAGTGCTAATTCTTAAAATATAACTGCAAGTTACCTGATTGTTGTATTAAAATTCCTTGCTAACTAGAGAACTAAAAGTTTAAAAAAAAAAAAAAAAAAAAAAAAAAAAAAAAAACCACCCAACTTTATTTGGACTATCTTCATAAGCAGTTTACTAATTATGTTTTATATCACTGTGAAACAACTGTACACATCATTAGCATGAGATTAGAACCAGGTCCATTAACCTAATCCATTAACCTAATAACTGAAGTTGCTAGCCCAGCTGTTCTTTGTTAAAAGCACCCTGAAGTATACATCATACCTTACACGTCTTTAGGTTTTGTGTCAGAAGCAGGATGGGTTTTTGATGCTGCTCCATGGGCTGAAGGACAGGCTTGCTTGGAGCAGGCACTGCCCTTCTCACCAAGTGTGGAGTTGCAGTCTGCCCTTCATGCAGAAAATGGCTCTTGGACAAGTGTGGTTTTTCTCCTCCCAAGGTTTGTTGGCCTGCATTTCTGTCCAGTTCCTGGTACAGTCAAAGCTGGGCTGTGGAGATCTGGGGCTATGTGTTGCACAACCAGTGCCTGGAAGCAGGGTGGTATGCAGAGCTGTGGGGTGGTGGCCCCTGCTGACAACATGGGGACAGTTATGTCTCCTTCAGACAGCTCCAGTTTAGCTTCTCCTTTGTTAAATAAAGATTACTTGAAGGAGAAATCTTTATTACAAATCTTAATTGCCAAGTTTCACTGATGGCTTGATTAGCTGTCTGAAAGCAGGATTTAATGATGCCTGGTGCAGTATGTGACTGCCTGTTTAAACAGCTGGATACGCTGAATAACAGCTTAAACAGCAGCATGCTCTTCTCTAGACACTTATTTATGAGGGATAACAAGGGCAAGGCTACTAAAAGGCAGAAGCTGAGTAAACTTTCTTGCTCGGACAGCTGGGGTTAGCTGTCCTGGTCCCAGCCTACAGCCCTGTGGCAGCGTATGGCTGAGCCATTTAATGGTTGCGAGCGGGCCGGGCTACTGCCATGGCCCCATCCCCACTGCTTGGAGACCTCTGAGGCTGAGCTGCCATCTGTGCGCTAATAAACAACTGCAACTGGACCTTCTCCCACTCACCAGGATCTGGGCAGCTCTCCCTGGAGAGTTTGCTTCATGCATTACAGTGATGTCATGTATAAACGTTCATGTATGGGGACTAAGGAGTACCTCTTATCTGTGCTGCACTATGGAGTAACCAATTCAATAAACAGAGTCTCACCCAAGTCTACTGCAGATGGTGGAAAAAACTTGAGTGCTGCCGCTAGTGCCTGGTTTTGCTCAGGAAATCTTGCATTGGAAGAAGCACGAGCCTGAGCACGGCCAGCACTGCGGTGATTGATGAGTGCACACACAGGCCCTAATGAGCCTGTGTTGACTGTCTCTGTGGTACTACGAAATTAAAAATAAATATTAAAAAAAAAGCCTGAGCCAATCAACTTGCAAACGGTTTCTAAAAATGGTTCTGAATTAATATTGTGAATAACTGCTGGCCTTTGTCTGGAAGTGTGTACATGTGTAAAAGAGATGGTCTATGAGTGGCAGTTCATTATTATTAGAGCTGGCTACATTCAACAGTTGATTGGTTCCATGTAGACGTTTTACCTCTAAATAGTGTTATTTAGAGGTGAGATCAGAAGACAAGCAGCAAGCTGCAGCACAGTGAGCTTCTTGATGGAGTCAGGACATATGAGGAGTAAAATGTCTGTTCGCGTCCTTTGGGACTGCAAATTAAAGGGAGAGAATTTACTTGTATGAAGAATCTTTAGTATTTTTGTACCATCCCTCAGGCTCTGAAACGCACTGTTCAGCATTCTTTGCCTCTTTATAAATGGTTTTGAATTATGGATGGTGTTTAACAATAATTGGACTCTTGAATGTTAAATCTTTTCTGAGGTTGCAGGGAAAATCAATTTGCATTCATTTAGTAGGGGGGATAAGAGTGGTAAAATTTAATACCCTGTTCAGGGGCTTTGTGTTGGCAAGAACTAATCTAATATATTTTCTATATTAGAAGAAAATTCAGAGTAAGTTCTGCTTATTTTAATGCATTTTCTGCGGATTCTTTGTTTCTTTGAAAACAAGAGAAGTAGAAGATTTAAACAGGCAATGGTTATTGTTGCTGAGGAAGTTGCAAGAGTACCAGCTGCTCGAAAGTAAACTGAGAAATTACACCTTCTGTATTTCTTTCCTGGGAGAACTGCTGAAAACTTCCTGCCCTTTCTAGTTCTGTTCTGTGGCCAGGAATGGTATTGGAGTTCTGTTACTGATATCTGTTGCTCTATGATTTTTAGGAACGTTTACAAATAACCCTATGACACAAGTCCTACAATGACTATGCTTGTACAATTAAAAAGGCAGAATTATATCTGCTTTAATTTAGTCAATCTGGTTTAAAGTGAAGTTACAAGTCTGACAGTTAGCAAAGTAGAATCTGGGACTGTTTTGCAACTGACATAAATATTTGTTCTGCACTTTGTGTTTTGCAGTAAGATATGCAAGTGCGGAAATGCAGTGATTAACAAGAGGTTTGTAAAATAGGAAAACAGAACTAACTTTCAGAGAAGTCTGTGTGGAAAGATCTGCTTCTTCTAAATCTGGCACTCGAGTTTAATTTGAAGCATTGACTCGTAGAAATCCCTCTCTGCATACGTGAATAGTATGCAGCCTGTGTTTGGCAACCTGTGACTTGCTATCTATTAATTCCAATCTTTCTTTTGTTATAAATTTTATCACTTTCCTATCGTTCTCAAGGTTTTTCAGACGTATTGCCTCTCGTCCACAGCAACCCAGCCACTCTATTAAATATTGGAGGATCCAGGCTTACAAGGTACTCGTGGCTGCAGCTAATGAGACTTTGATGTGACCCTGCACCTCTGGGGAGCTGTAAGCTGTGGGATGAGTGGTGGCATGCAGGAAAGAGTTCTGTGTGGAACAGAAGTCAACTCTATAATATATAGATCAGATTTTAAAACTAATAAAACAAAAACCAAAAGCAACAACAGAACTTCCAAATATGAAATAGTTTTATCTCTGCACCAATCATCTTTTCCCCTCCTGGAGTGTCATTCAACAATTCTTTCTCAAGAGGAAAGATTGTACTTGCTAACTCAGTATGTTTGTTCAGAATCCTAAGGGAAAATAAACAGTTGTCATATGGCTCTATCTTTTGCCTCCTTATGCCAGCAGCTTTGTTTGTCTAGAAACTTTTCTGTTGGCCTACTGCTTTCTTTGACCATAAGTACATCCTATAAACTGACACCGGGTAGATGTGAAAAACAGACTTTAAACATATGCATTGTGTACTTAAGATCTTGTTTGTTTGCTGCTGGATTACATTAACCAAGTATATGTATGTAGGTATAACTTATAATCATAGTTATATTACATATAATGGGTTTCTGCTGTTTCTTTCTGTCATCTGTTCAAAGTGTGTGGGTTTTGAAATGTTTGTTTGATTTAAGACTCCAAGTCTATGCTATGACTCTAGAGGAAAAAATAAATAAGAATATTATTTTCAAGAAGTCGAATACTGTCTTACTGTGCAATAAGTGGAAGCTCATCTTGTTCTAGAAATCTGAATTGTGGAAGTACTCTTTGGTATTCAGATTTCATAGAGGACTTAACAGTTCTTTGAGCTTTCAACGCATTGTGCGAGTCTGTATAAACATCGAAAGGGCATGGCTGTTGGCACCACCAGTGACCTATCTGCAGAGCTTCAACGTGTCTCAGAAGCATATGGAAGAATTAGTTTTAGTGAAGTCATCAAAACTGTGTGGGAAGAGAATTGGTTGTCATGACTGTATTGAAGCAGCGATGGTGTACAGTTTTGCATAGGCCAAGGATCCATTTCAGTTTTTACTTATCTACTGTGGGCTTAAAGAAAATGCAGCACAAGCTTTAAAAGCTCTCTTAGAGCTTAGGAATTAATTGGTAATTCACTGTTGTATGTTGTTTAGCTTTTTTGGGTGCAAAACCAGAAAATAACCTATAAATGATATTTTCCAAAAGGCTTTATATTAGCCAGTTGTTTGGATTCCCATGTTTTTATCTTGTTTAGAATATGTTGTAGAGTATTTTACATTTTCCAGTGTATCTTCCAAAAATATAACTCATCTGTCAGAGGCATCACAAGAAGTTAGTTGTACAGTTGAAGTCTGTTACTAAATACCATTTAATTCTTCCAAAATTTAACGTTTTATCATGACGTATGAGAAATTTAGATCTGGAATTCCAGTTGTGGATCATACCTTCACCGCATGCTGGTTGACCTACCCTATGATTCTTTTTTTCGAACTCAGGCTTGTGGTATCATGCTTATCAGGGCAATGATATTAAAGTGACATTTCCCAAGCAGGGCTGGTAACATGCTGGGACATACCCATCAGGAGCTGGGAACATCAAGCTCCTGTGCTGTGCACATGGCTGGGGATGGCAATTTGCAATTCCATTTTCAGTTGACATAAATACATTACCTGTGAATTTCCAAGTGGAATTATAGAGTTGCCATTGGATATTCAAGTCAAGAATTTGATCATGTCTCTTTACCAGAATTCTATTCCAGAGAATAATATCATCACTTTTTGGCAGCATGCACATTTGTGAACAAATGTTTTCAAGGATGAAGTGCAGAAAGAGTAAAACTTCATCAAAAATCTCTGATGAAAGTCTTGATCTTGCCAAGAGCTGCAACTTCTGCCATCAAATTAAACTGATACGTTGGTTTCCCAAAAACAAGGTCAAATATTCTGCTAGTTTTATATTTTTGTTGCTCTTTTTTAAAATGTTTTAATTAAAAAAAAAAAAAAAAAAAAACTAAACTAAACTTATTTTTTACATGCCTTAAGTATATTATATATTTTGTATTAAGCCCAAGACAATTCCTTTTCACTCTGTGCAGCCCAGACAAGCCAAAAGGTTGGACACCCATGGAGTATGTTGTCTGCCACGGGAAGAACAGATCAGAAACTGTAATCTAAAACCAAACAAACTTTTTTTTACCCCTCCCAACAGTTAATCTGTGGAAAGAATACATAACCAAAGTTTAGTCAGAAGTCTGAAGTTGCTAGCTGAGGCTGTTTAGTGTCACCCTTGACAGCTACTTCTCAGTTGAGCATACTTTTAAACGTTCCTTGTTACTATGCACTTGAACTGTGACAGAAGAGGAATCCAGACTGAAAATGCTTTTTCAGCTGTGGTGCATTTTAGTGCATCTCTCCAGTGATGGAGAAGCATGCTTCAACATGGAGTAAAGGCAAGCTAATTCCAGTCTGATTTTTATGGAAAACTGACTTCTGTTTATCTCCCACATCTATGGAGGTGTGGAAGACATAACAGACACAACCACAATAGCTTCATTATTGTGCTTGAATGCATTCACATGCCTTCTGCCTTCCCAAGAAATGCTCAGACTGTGCCTTAAATTAAGGTCACACAGATAACTGCCAAGGCTACCTGGGATAGGATTGTAATAGCTCAGCTTTTCTTTGATTCTGTATGTGTGTATGCATATAGTTTATTTACTTTTAAATCCTATTAGGTTTTCAGTTCCCAAGCCTTTTCTGTAGCCTGTAGCAATTTGTTCATTTGTTTGCTGGAAGCCTTTAGTGAATTATTTTGCAATAAGGCTGTGTTTTATAGGCACTAGGACACGGATCAAAAACCAGTCATCATTTACTATTATAAGCCACTAGTTTTACAGATAGGCAAAGGTTTTGATGGCATAACGCAGTATTACGCGCATGTGTCCTTTGATCTTACTGCACATTCCTATTCCAGAGAAGTCCATGGCAGTTGAATCCAAGAGCTGAATGTGAGTTCCCATGTGGCTGCAAGCAATATGCTCATTTTTGGCTGCTTTAAAGCTACTGTACTAGTGCCCACAACCCCTGGTAGAAATTACGTAGTAATCTCTGTCAGTGTTCATTCATGATAAATAAGAACCATGTGGGTGTACAAGGAGCAACTGCAGCGCTTTGCGTGTTCCTCTGCCAAGGTATGAGCAGAGAGGTCACTGCAATTAAGCACAGTCCTGCCACAGCAGTGCTGGCTGAGACCTCCACACAAATCAGTGAAAACAAAGGTACTGGCTTACAGCTCTTATTTCTGGAAATATATATTTATGAGGCAGATCCTTGATGGTGGCAGCCCAAAAAATTGAGTGAAGGAGTGAAATGTTTTGATAAACAGCCATTGAGTTTGCTAATATGTTGCACGAACTCTTTATGCAGTGTTGTCTTTCACAACTCGAGTACTCAACCTTTCCTAATTTGCACATAAAAATGGCTTCTGCCTGACACTGGATATGCTTCCCATGGCCAAACATGTGCTCTCAGGCTTGTTTTCAAAACAGAACAGCTGCTTTGTGAATGTAACTATCTGAAAGCTGTCTGGAATAATTGCACTGTAATAACATCAGCACCCTCATATCTGGCATGAAGCTCTTCCGAGTTTTTTTTCCTATGCCTTCCTATTGAACCTCGGTGTAGGGTTTACATTTCCTTTTCACACAGGCTGATTTCACTGGTGGCAGTGAGTGCCAGGCAGTAATCCTCTGTGTCTGCCATGGTGGCTGTGGGCTGCGTGCTGCTGCGCAGCCCAGGCCTGAGAATGGGCAGGGTGCTGGCTGCCTGCTGTGTTCGTGGTTTCATCTGTGTTTGTATTTGGGGGATGCTGTTACTTCTGGAAAACACTACTGAATGTGCCTTCATCCCTGCTGTGAGAGGGATAGTCAGTCTGAAGGAACTGGGTAACTCAAGTGTGGATGTTAGACCACACCGCAGAGCTCCTTGTGGGTAGGCCGCTGTGTGAAGGACAACAGTAAAGCAGAAACTATACTGCTTCAGCCAGAATTAATCATGATGTTTGAGTGAAGGATTTTGTGTCTCTCTCTCTGGAAAACACCTGGCCACAGCCATAACTTGGGGTCTGAGAAACTGGGGGCAGCTTTGTGCTGCAGTACGTAGTGGGAGCCTGCACAGCCATGCTGCCAGCACAGGTCAGGTGCTGCTCCTGCCACCAGAACTGCTTGCTGTGGCATGGACCGTACTGGCATCTAAAGCAGGTGTAGCCAAGCACGTGCTGAAAGTGGAGTGGAGGCTTGGATGTAATCAATCCCCCGGAATCTATGTTTTACTTGTACACTTGCCTTATTGTGAGTTCTTGAAAGTTGCTTTGGATATGTGTTACTGGACATAAACCTCTAGAACACCGATCCCATTCATTGTACCTAAATGGGAATGAGGAATAGACTCAAAATTGAATGATGTTAAAAGGGTTAAAAAGGGGTAATGGTCAGAAGCATCTTCTTTGCTCACTTCCACAGGAAGAAACATGAATCTTTTCTGCCAGCAAAGCTGGTGCAAGTTATCACTTCTAAATCAAGTCAGAGAAGCCTGCAGGAATTACGTTAACGTTTTTGTAATATCTTGCTAGTGAGATGAAAAAGGAGCTACTTTCCTCATTTGGTTAGTAATCCCCTATATAATGCGCCAAGGTAACTGTCATTTAATATACTTTTCTTCAGGCATGCTATTAACAGGATAAAATCATACTCTGTTTGCTCTTTTATTTAAAGCAGATGCATGCACGCACGTGCGCACACAACCAACCAAGCAAGAAAGCAAAATAAACAAAACTCCAAAGACTAAATATTCTGTGAAGAGTCTTTTTAGAATCTGAGGTTCTAAATGCTGTAGTTACAGCATTCTTCTCCATTTAAAAACTGTTTAAATACCAGATGCACACAAAATCCAGTGACACTGAAAAAATACCTTTTAAAACTCTTCATCTTCAAAAAACTGACCATTGGCAAGTATGCTGAAAGCATTTCCAAAGTAAATAGTACCTTTATAAAAATAGCTTCCTGTCTGTTCTGTGACTATTTGCAAAACTGACTCAGGCAGCTTGTTTAGACTTACTGGGTATGAGCGCAATACAGGTTCCTTTTGTTTTCGTATGAATTCTGCAGTGAATCTTGAAATGCATGAGCAAGGTATAGGTGGAATTACTGTGGGTTTCGTTAAAAAAGAGTAACAGTATCCCCTAAAGAATAGTAGATTGTTTTGTACTTGCCAAAATGTATTTGTACATTTGTTTAAGACAGTCTTTATTAGACTTAGTGACTGTGAGGGAGAAAATAAGATTAATCCGATACAGCCCACGTTTTATCACTTATACCATGTTGTCAAGTCCTGATTTTGAAATCCTTGTTTTGAGCATTCCTCAGGAAGCAGTAGGTGTGAAAAATGTCTATCCCAAACCAAACTTTGCAGTTACAGTCAGTGCTTGACTGTTCTCCTAGGAAACAGTCAGCAACGGATTCACTTGGCTTGGTGGTGCAGTCTAGTATGATCAGATTTTCCTTAATCTGTTCCATAGAGAAAAATCCTACCCTCTGTCTTCAGCTGTTTTAGCCATAATCTAAGATGTCATGTTCTTCATCCATTCTGTGGTGACTTCTGTAGAATTACTTTAAATTGCATAACCTTTAAAAGAACATATCATACCATTATCGCTGAACTTATGTCCATCTGTGAGTCAGTGTGTCTGTGAGTGCACTGCACTGGAATTCTCTGGAATGGTTCTCTTGCCCTTTCTGGGTGTGCACATGGGATTTTCTTCTGACTCTTGACCACAAAAGGGTGCTAGCACTCAAGCTGGAAAAATGTGGAGTAATACACCTTTTAAAACTCTTTTCATAATGTTTGGGTGCCCATACCAAGTTGATTGAGGAGTTTCAAATACTCCCAGTTTCTTTGATGCATGTTGTGCTGCAGGAGCATCAGTGTGGTGTGGCAGAGTTAATAATTAACTTGGACAGCACCAAGTAACAGCTGTAGAAGGCCTGTTCTAAACAGACAAGGTAGTGTTTTCCTTCGAGTAGGTACTGGTATGCGGGGCTGTCATTGTTTAAGGTTTACATCAATTTGGTGGATGACTGGCTAAGAATGAGGTTAAGAAACAATCTTGTGTTTGAAGATGTAGAGAAACCACATCTAGGTCATGGAAAACTGAGGCTGGTAAGAAAGCACTGTATATGATTTCCTTATCCTTGCAATTCTTCATACTCTCGTGGCTGCAGCTGAGAATGGACTACCACATCACTGTCTGACCTGGTTGGAGTGCTCGTGGGAGTGAGCTGGTGACTCATACCAAATCTGTCTTATTTCACCGGGGGAGGAAAAGAAGAAATCAGTGGCTCCTGAGACCGATCTCCTTTCCTGCTGCAGTTGTATTGGACAGATAGGAATTTCGTTAGAGCATGTTTGGTTTTTGTTGTTGTTGTTGTTTTTGCTCTGCCAGTTATGTCTGTGTTAATACAACTATTATTGGTAGCTTGACTGCTCATTGGTACCCTCTGAAGTACACTGAAACCTGTCTATCAAGCATTGTCATCTCTAGCAAGTGCATTTCTTATATAAAGGAAAAGGGAAGCAGGCTGTTTCCTTGTGTGTCAATTTTGTGGGCATCAAACAAAAATAAAATGGCAGGCTGTGACAGACTTGAATTCACTCAGGATGAACTCTTCTGTATCTATAGACTGCAAAGTTTGTGCTAGCGGAAAACACCAAAGGGTTAATGGGAATGTTTTTCGCAGCAGCCACCTCTAGCAAATGTTACTGTGCTGGGCAGCACAAACCCAGAGGGTGTTTTATAGAAAAGTGAGGCAACACCAGGCGCTGTGTCTGGAATAGCCATTAGAGGTGATTAATTTTACTTTCTGTATGGATTGATCTCCTGGGCTCTGTTTAGAGGGCAGTCGTTGCTTGAACTGAGACCAAATGGAGGAACTGCAATGTGCTCTGGGATCCAGGCAGATCTGATTAAGTACTCAGTGTTGGATAGGGATCTTATATTTTTGATAGGTTTGAATTGTGTACCACGATTATGGAGCATATTGCAAAGAGTACAGAACATTGTTCAATAGTTTAATCAGGAAAATATCAAGCTGTTTAGTGGGAATTCTTGGCTTTGCTTGCTCTGTGTCACAAGCCCTGGGATATAAGAAAGGAAATTGGTTGCATGGTCATTTGCTTGCATGCAGTAAGAAGGCAAAATTAGTACCGGTATAATTTGCAGACACCAGATTCTGAATAAAACAAAAACCTGTACTCTTTTGTCACTGTCCAAGGACTTAAAAGCAGTCAGTGCAGCCTGCTGGGCTCTGGTGTCCACTCTTCACTGCTGAGTGAAGCTCTCTGCTACACTCACTCACGTGACAAGAGGTGACAGGATTAGCTCAGATGGAGTAGTAATAAATTATTTTTGTTTCAAAGATTTCTTCCTGTCCAGAGGTCATAATATCTTTGTTTTTATCTCTTGAGCTAGCTGTTTACAGAGCAGATACTTCTCTGCTTCCTCTTCCTGAGTATAATTTTAAATACAGCATCTTTGTCTGTAGAATTTCTTGTATGGTGATGTTTCATGCCCATAACATGACAGTGTATTTGCCTTGTCTCTTGGAATCAGATGTATGCAAATTGTGAAGTTCCTTGATACGGTGCGCTTTTGTTGTAACTGTGGCCTGAAGACTTAATACATGTTCCTTCTTTTTCTCTCACAGATAACCTCCTAGTTTTTACTGTAGCAACTAAAGAAACCGATGGCTTTCATCGCTTCATGCAAACTGCAAAGCACTTCAACTACACAGTGAAGGTACCGTATGTTCTCATGCCAAGTAATCATACTACACAGCCTTTAAGGTAGAAACAGTGCAGTAATAACTGAAGGTGCATGGGCTAGGTTGCAATGCCAGGGTAAGGTAAATCATTTACAGAGGCCAGGCTGGCCCAGCCAGCCTCGCTCCTGGGGAGGTGCTCCTTTTACTGCCATGGGAAATTTTCAACAGATTAGCAGATACTGTGGTCAGGTCCCTCAGTCATTCGTAGGTTCTGTCGTGATTTATCATCTAGTCTAGCCTTGCAGTGCAACTTGTTTGGTTTGAGCATCTGCACAACTGCTGCTGGAAGCTGTGCTGGCAGCAAAGGAGGTGGTGAGTGTTCCCATCCTGCTTAACCAAGGTGGGAGTCCTGCTGTGGGGAAGGAAGGAGGGTCACAACTGCAAGCTTCCTTCTGTTTTCCAAGACCCCGTAACTCTATGAGAGTACAGAACATTTCTATTGATTTTCCTAGCCTCTTGTGTCTTGTTCCACATCTCCATATGTCACATACTGAAGTTGGCCTCTACATGACCTTGGGAAAAAGCAAAAGCCCTAACTATCTTGTAACTTTCCACACAATTTTTGTCTGCAAAAGAAAAATCCAGGAATTCAGATTGTATTATGAAATTCTTCTGCTTGCTTACTCACCACAGTGTCTGAACTGTAATTAAGAAATGATTTGGTCTCTGAAGTTTGACTTTTGCTGTTGAACTTGAAAACCTGAGAAAACCTTTCCTAAAGTTAATGTTGTTCTAAAGCATTTGAGAAGCCTGGGCTCTGCATACACCTATTAGCTTTGCAGATTTGTCTAAAACAGCATGCAGTTCAGTTCTTGCAGGTTTTAGGAGTTCCAAAAATCTTTTATCCTTCAAATGCTCAAAACTCACGGAAGTTTTAAGGTGCAATTGGCACTTGGCTATGGAGGAATATTGTTTAGCTGATTTTAGCAGCCAGTTGTAAATTGGAGAATCTATCCTTCATTTGTATGAAAGTGTTCTGGAGATATTTCAGGAATACTGGAGCTTGGAATTTGTATTAGTAATATCCTGATCCCCAAAGCTCTTTAATACTTCCTGTTCCTAAAATGATGAAATTATCTTCTAAACATGTCATTCAGAATGTTCTTCTAATACAAGTTTTGAAATGATTATTCATTTTTTTCCTTTTTCTGATGGAAATGTGTTTAAATAAACAGTGGTAGCAGGCAATTGCTTGATTCTTATTTGGTTAAGAAATTTGTCTCATGTTTTTGCAGTGATGTCATTGTGCTGAATGCTGCTTCAGACATGGAAAACTTATGATGCTGGAAATGCTGGCTTGCTGTGCTTTAATGTGTTGCTTCTGCTTTAACATCTGTTTTCAATAAGGGTCTGCTTTCAAAAGCCTCTTGTTTTTTGGTACCAGCAAAAAAAAAAAAAGACTTTTTACTTATTCCAGGTACTTGGAAAAGGTGAAGAGTGGAAAGGTGGTGAGTTGGCGAACTCCATTGGTGGAGGGCAGAAAGTCCGACTGCTGAAAGAAGGCATACAGAGCTATGCTGATCAAGAGGACTTGATTGTAATGTTTGTTGAATGGTGAGCAAACCTGGCTTGTTGTCGTTACATTTTAGCTTGGGTGCACACACGGAAGTAGCTGATGTGACGTGCTGAAAGTTGCATGCCCCTCAGTTTGTTTGAGAGTGTTTGCTCCCATTTTTTTCATTCATAAAAATAGTAGATTGTGCTTGGAGCAATCACTGCTTTTTATAAAGGATTTACAGATGCAAGAGTTGCTCATAGTTCTGCTGCCTCGAGGGGGTGAAAAAATGTTGGAGCTGACAGGCTTTCAGGCAATCAGGCAAGCGTGTGTCCATCCTTCATTCTGCTGCGGTAGTGTGGGATGTGGCTGAGGGCTAGGAGCTGGGGGACTGGCAAAAGCAGCTCCAGAAATAATATGGCCAGAAGAGACCAGAGCGTGATCTCCTTCTATGAAGTAACAGTGACACGGAGGAAGCTGGAAAACAGGCTCTTGAGGAAAGCACTTCGTGAGAGAACTCCTTTTATGTGCTGGAGAGCTGAAGCAAGGCACTGTGCCATACAGCCCCCAGTGCCTGCTGTGTCTGCAGATAGAAGCACGGAGACAGGGCTGCTGCGGGTGCCAGATTACCGCTCACAGCATGGCTATGCCTGAACATCCTTGTTGGAGGCCAGATAGCTTTCTTTCTGTTGCAGAAAGCAGGAAGCATGAGGGGTTTTGAACATGTTAACTTTTTTTTTCTTTTTGTCTTCCTATGTGTGACAAGAGCATGCTGAGAGCAGCTAAGGGCCCAGCTCACTGAGGCCTCTCACACCCATGCTAGGGTCACAGCACTGAAGGAATCCTACAAGGAGGATGCGGGGCTATGTCTTGAATGGGGCTGTGAGGCCCCAGGTGCAGCCAGCCCAGGGGAGGCAGTTGAGGGCAGGCCTGGAGCTTGTGCATGATTCACACTCTGTTACCAGCTCATCTTGGAATGTCTGCTACTGAATTTTCCTTCAGCACTTTGAGCAAGCTTTATTTGGGAAATGGATTTTTACACTTCTGTAACTTTAAAAGTGACATACAGTTTGGAACTACACGTTCTTTTTTGTTTGTTTGTTTTCTTACTAACTTGATTAACAGTTTTCTGTTCAATAAGTAGAAAAAGTAACTTTGTAAAAATCAATATGTACATGCTCATGGTGTTCTAGTGATCGTGAAAGACCTGAAAGATATTGAGAGTAATCTGGGGAATTGTTTTGATCTTTACTGGAGGCTCAGATTAATCATCTGTTTACTTAACGCTCACTGCTTATATTGACTTCTTGTTTTCTAACTTATTATCTTAATACCTCAATATTTTTCCCTATATGCTAAAATACTTAAATTTGATATCAGATTTGGGTATAGCTCAAATTTCTCCAACATAATTTATTATCTCTATGGGGGGGGAGGGGGATGGATGAGAGAGTACGGCAGACCATGTGTGTTCAAGTACAGAGGTCATAATCTTTCTTGCCATGAAAACTTGCAATTTCAAGCCTCCCAGGCTCTTGAAGGCTATAATCCCAAATACATGTTGATTTAAAGCTTTTGGGACAGACTCCAAATAGGAAAAAATATATATTTTTCTTTCTGATTCTAGCATTATGTTTTAATTATAATGAGCCTTTTCATTTCCGGGAATCCTTGTTATTGATTTAAACATTGAGAAACGTAGCATATCTATAGGAACTTCCTTTCTTTTTCAGGTATTTTTCTTTATATTCACTGTGAAGCATTTGGGATATTAATCTTGGTGGGGGGGTGGAAGGAATCTCCTGGTTTCTTTACTGTAACTAGGCAAATAATTTATAATGAACTGTTTATGCAGCAGCTTGCTATTTTTAGGGTAGTGCTTCTTGACGTGACTCGCCACTTTGGAAATAGTTTCAACTTTTTTAGTGGTCAGCTTGTGTCTAGGTGCAGATGGAATACAATTTAAATTAGGTTTGTTTTTGTGAGAGCTAGCTGCTGGTTTACTTTGGACCGTTTTAGACTGAACTGGCTAATGGCCAGCACAGACTGGGTTGAAGTGGTTGGTGCTGTGACTGTTCACCCAGAACCCCCACAGCAATCTGCTTGTGTTGTAGAAGATTGTTGAAGTCTCGATCATTTTTTAAAACATTTGCCAGGAAATGAGGGATAGCTGTTTTGAGATATGCAGAAAATGCAATTAAGGTGTGATTTTGGTGGAAATACTTTGTAAACAACGAAGTGTGTGGCCTAGCAGTCCACTTAAATAATATGAAATATGGGACTTGCATTGCTAATTGCAAGTAAATCCCCCTTGGTTGTACTTGGAGCTCTTTAACTCACAGCTCAAATAGTAACAGGTCTTTATTGTTATAAAGCTGTAGATGCAAAGTTGCACGTTCAGTTCTGGAAGATCTGCACCCCGTGATCACTTCCCAGCTGTGACAAGGCGCTGGGTGCACGGGGGGGTGTGACTTGGGGCCAAAAAGGAGGAGGGCTGGGTGGATTCCAACCTTGAACATCAACCATCTGGGAACTTCAGGAAATGGGACTGGAGCTGTGGAAACTTTATTTACCCCCTCCACATCCTAGTTAATCAAAAGGATTTACAAAAAATAAATAAGAGTATCTGAGCTTTTCCAGCTTGTCAAAATGACCTGCCTCTTTCTGGATATATCTCTACTTATTCTCCTCTGTCCAATTCTAAAGTCCTGTTCAAATCTGGAACACAACTCACGTTGTCAAAGATAGTCCTGGAACCCATTTTGCGATGGTCTCAGTGTGGCAGACCTCAATTGGACCTTCCTTATGATTGAAATTCGGTGCTAGATACACTGAACATAGTCTGACATAGCAGGGAAGCAAGGCAAATAGGTAGGTTTGAGCTTGGCTCAAGAAGTTCTCCATTTGTCAGAGACAAATGGAACTGTGTAAAGCCACAGATGAGGACTAGCAGTGAGGAGCAAGAGGCTGGTGGAGGTCCTGTTTGGGAGAGGGGATGTAGGGTAATCCTGCAGGTTACTTCTTGATGAAATAGAGGGCCACAAAAATCAGTAGAAAATGTAGATACATGATAGACTCCTGCATAATATCCCTCTGTACGTAAAGTTTACAATAATTGCTAATAGTTTAGCTGTTCTGAGCTGAGCTCTGTGCTGTGCTTTGTATTATGAACTGTGCTGCACTAAGCAGCATATCCCTTTCTCAAGCAGCGCCTGTGGCTAGCCCAGTGTGTTGCTCGGCTTTGGCTTTTTTTCCAGAATGACACTCGTTGGGAAGCGACGTTCCAGAGGTGTTTGGTTCCTTCCTGCAGCTGCAAATCATTGCAGCAGCAGCACTAACCTGATCAAAGAGGAGAAGCACAGCCTGCCATAAGCTATTAAGTTAAAGCCTCAGACAAATCTCTGTTTTTGTCTGTCTTCAACTCGTCTCCTGTTTCTTGCTTGTTCTTCAGGCCCGTTTTGGCTTTGAATCGGACTACACCAGCTGAATGGGAAAGGGAGGGAAGTACTGTTCTGTATATTTTGGGCAGAAGCAGGCAGTTTTTGCAAAACTGGGGAAGCTCCAAAATGTACATTACATTTTTCTTTTTTTTTTTTTTCATACATTCTTCTGCCAAAGTTACAGAAAAACAAAACAGTGAAGGTTTGCAGAACCCCACTTACTTTATATAGACTACATAACACACTTCCTCTCCAGGGCTCATGCTTTGCTCTGCGGTGGAGATCCGTTGCATTTGTAAGCCAGCTGTTGTTCAGTTTTCTTAGTCCAATTGCATGAAATCCCCTTTGAAGAAAGGACGTTTTAAATAATTCGGAACTGTAACAAAGAAGCACCAGAAGGCAGTAAGGGTTGGTTTCTTGGCACTATTGCTGAGTAGCACATCGCAGTGCAAAAAATTCTGTTTACTGCTGGTGGGGTACTGCTGTCCTACTTCCTAGACTGGCTCAAATACTTAGCAAGAACTAAATCTTGATAAAGATGAGACCTTTACAGCTGGTAGCTGTACCTTTCCTCTGCCCTATTTTAGGACTGCAGATTTTAGGTACCTAAGGCAGATGCATGGAATAAGAATATCCCCATAAACATAATAGCTGAGACACTACCATTAAATTCAGATATTGTGGTTCTTCAGCCAGAAATTAGTCTGTTACAGTGTGATCCCAATATTTCTGTGTCCTTGCTTCATGCCATGTAAAATGAACCTTGTGCATTAATGCTTTTATATGTCTATCTCAAGTATGAGCAAAGGAACCTTATGCTCTAAATTATTTAATCATTTACATTCATTTTGTGTTTTTTCAGAGGATTTGATTTAGATTTTGTTCTACAGCAATGAACCGCTGGCTTCATAATACTACATCATTATATGGTCTTTGCCAAAGCTGCACATTTTCTGTTTTTGGCTAATGCTGACCTCCTCCTATGGATAACTGCTTGGTTTAGATATCAGCCTTTCCAACTTTTGGTTACTGTGATTGAGAATCAGGAGTAAAATCTGATAAATACATAAAACTAGGTGACTTTTATAAGTAAATATTATGATGTTTAGAGTCTTCTGAAGTCTTCAGCACATCAAAAAAATTAAAGCAGAAATTTAAATATTGTGAAGATGTAGCACAGTTTAACAATAGTCTGTGTTGAGAAATAATATATATTGAGAAATAAATATATGCACTTAAGGAGACGTCAGACAGAAATCTGTGCCACTGTGTTTTGGAACAAGATCGTCCCAACTTTCCCAGTAAGTCACCAGTAAGTTCTCCTTCATCTATAAATACATATATATATTTTCTTTTAAAGATAAAACATCTTCTTTTAAAGATATATATTACTCAAAATACATGAAACTTGAAAATCAGTTTCAGGTAGAAAAATTCTGAAGGAAGAAGAAATGTAGAAGACTCAGAAAAATAAATGGAAATGGAAGGGGAAACCGTTGGTTAAATAGTATTGATTGAGGACTTATTTTCCCAGAAGATTATAGGATTTTTACATGATGATACAGCAGGATCTAGTAGGTCGCTTTTCAGAAAAAAATGGCTGTCTATATGATTTTAAAAATTTGAATAATCAAACCATTTTTTGCTTTGAACACAGAATCATTAAAATCAAACCAAGCAGTAGACATCTTTTCTTCTTTTTCAGCTATGATGTTATCTTTGCGGGAGGACCTGAAGAACTGCTAAAGAAATTTCAGGAAACGAATCATAAAGTGGTGTTTGCAGCAGATGGACTAATTTGGCCAGATAAAAGGCTAGCTGACAAGTATCCTGTGGTCCGGAGTGGAAAACGATTCCTGAACTCAGGAGGTAAGCATGATTTGTGAATATGTTAAATCTTGAACTTGAGCATGGCGCTTTCATTATGTTTTATGTACTTGCATGTGTAGGTATTCCTGAACTCCCCAAGAACTAATTGAAGATTGCATTTGCTGTTTACCACTTTCTGTCCCTTGAATGTCTGCTCTTTTGTTTTCAGGAATAGATTTCCTTCGAAGTCCCATGGTATTTTTGGCAATGCTGCTGTGTAAAGCTTGTAAATCAAGTAAAGCCTGGGGCATTAATGCCTTGCAGTGAAATGCTATGCAGGGATCACTCAGTTGCTGGTCTAGGGGTAGAAGCATAAGGCAGTACGTACTGTTTACAGGGACAGATCATGAGCTGGGCCACAGAATTCCCTGCCTTGGCACCCTGTTTCTAAGGGATCTCTGCACCTTGTGCACAAATGCTGATGACTGCCTGTCCCCTCAGCATGGCTTGGATCATCTGTTTCAAGAGAAGTGTGGGTTACTCCCATTAATCTCCATGCAGTGTTAATTCTGAAGTCTCCTTTAAATGCCAACTTTGTTAATAGTTTTGCAGGTGATTAATACATGCATGCATTGACTTTGACATTGTTTATCTGCTACAGAGCGCAGTGCTTCCCTCTATCTGGGTAAACAGTGCTAGGCATTCTGCCGGTCTGAGTGTCCCCACATTTTTCTCTCTTTACCTAGCCTATCATGTCTATTTTTCTTTTTTTTCTGTCTGGGTTTTTTTGTTTTGTTTTGATTTGGCTTATATGTAATGCATTTCAGGTTCAAATTGAATTCCACTTGTAGTTCTGGCAGGATTAATTTCAAGCTTCTCTGCCAGCAGGAAGTGATTCCTTCAGATATTCAAAAGCTGTCTGGACACAACCCTGGGTAATGTGCTCACAGGGACCCTGCTTGATCAGGGAGGTTGGACTAGATGATCTCCAGAGCTCCTTTCCAATCTCAACCATCTGTGATTCAGTGATCGGTGAAAATGAAGCTTTTTTTCTACAGTGGGCTTCTTTTTTGGGAACGGCAGCAGCCTAGTCTCATGCTTTCGAGTTTGCTGGACCATCTGAAACGTGTCTGTTTCCATGTTAGACATGTCTCCTTGCTATTTTTTACGTTTAAATAGTGTTACAATAAAAATAACCTGTAATTGCAAACTCTTTAGAACAGAACTAATGCATATCACAGAAAACTAGATTTTTAAGCCAAACTGTATGAATTTCATACATTGGCACCAAACACTTTGAATGAAGTCCTTGACTGAGGGACAGCATTGGCAGAGAAGTGCTTTTTATGGAAATAACTTGTGTGTTTAATATTGCAGGATTTATTGGTTATGCTCCGTATATAAATCGTATTGTGCAGCAATGGAATCTGCAGGATAATGACGATGACCAGCTGTTTTACACCAAAATCTATGTTGACCCATTGGCGAGGGTAGGTAGTGGCTGGCTTTCTCATTTCTTTCTGCTTGAAATAACATGCTGCTCCTCATAAAACATCAGGAGATAAAAATAAAAGGAATGCTGTCTCCTCCTTTTCTGAATGCCATGTTGACAGTGGTGTTTGTTCTCTGGAGGTTCCTACTGTCAGAGTGATGAACAATCTTCGGAAGGGTCACAGCTTGAAATACAGTTTCAGGCTGCCTGCAGATCTAGGCAGGCTGTGCTTCGTTGTTAGAAATAATAGCTCTGAGGTACATGATTAGGCACATTCATCTCAATGAGGGTCCCATGTAGTCTGCAGTTTGACAGCCAGAGAATGTGGCATTTTTCCAGGATGTCACTGAACTACTTGCTGATCTAGAGTTTTTAGATTTTGGCTTGCTGCCATTTCAGGTCCTGCCTGCAGCTGCATCCAACTCCTCGGCTTTTTATGCAGATATGTTTGATAAGGCTGCATCATAAATTGTGGGGGGAGATCTCTCCAAGCCCTAGCTTAACAAAGCTCTGTGCTGATTAGGAGCATTAAAACATAGTAGATCAGAGGCATGGCTGGGTACTAGAAAAAGTGGGTTAAAAAGGCTAAACAATATTTTGATGCAAGAAGACTTCTAGAAGCTGATACTGCAGAATTTTGAGATTGACTTGGATCACTTGGGTGCTTAAGGCAGATCTAAAGTCTTTGAAATATATGTATTTTCTTTTAAGTTCTATCAAGTTATGCCTGTGATGTAGGGCATGTTTAGATACAAGTACAGAAATGTTTGAATTGTCTTTATGCAAGTTAAGTCAGATGCTAGATATGCAATTGAAAGGACAGTGTGTAGAGACGCTCGAGCTGACTCTGCACCGAACTCAGAAGTAATGTAATTAGCTGTCTGAACAGATAGCCTTCTAGACAAAAAGTGTGTACCTCTGCACAGTGCACCACTACACAATGGTTCAAAACACCTCCATAGTTCTGCCTATGAAGGTACTGGCTATATACAGTACTGTGGAGATTCTGTACGCTTCTTAAGTACTGATTCTCTGTACGGTAATACACAGAACTGTAGAATATGCAAGGAAATCTTGGATGATTCGAAACAAAGTACTCATATCTAAATAACAGCTTTTAAATCTATTTTAAAGGATACGTCTTTTGATCAACATGTTAAAAACTTTCGAGCAAGGTGCACTAAATGTGAATGTAGGTGAGTTTAATAATTTAGTACTAGGAATATGTTTTAAGCAAAGGTGTTTTCTGTTCTGACATGATACTTAGATTTGGCTCTCTGGTTTTTTGAAACAATGAAATGCAGTGATTTTGATTTAAGAACTGCTAGTATGTTTTGTTGGTGTTCCAAGAACTGTCAACATTTCTAAGATAAGATACAGATTTTCTTTAGCTTACCCTGCCAAATTGCAGTTTCTTTGGAGAGTTATGATCTTTATTCTACAAGTTTGGATGAGGCTTTTGCATATGTAAAATTGATTGCTATACAACTGCAGAAGTCAGGAATCTAGGAAAAATGTAACAGTGTAAAATTAAGAATTCAATCTGAGAACTGAGTATGTCAGGTAGTTTGGCCTGATTAACTTGCTGTTAGTGCAGTCTTGTAGGACTTCAGTAAAAGCTTTGGCTTTTTAGAATACCTCAATGTCTTTGCTACTTTTATTTCAGGAGCGCCTGAACATTACTTTGGACCACAAATGTGCTATTTTCCAGACTTTAAATGGAGCTGTTGGTAAGCATATGCTTTGTATGTTGCGTTTCATTAACCATGTTATTAACACTTTAATTGCATAACCATCAATACAGTTCCTTAAACATATGCTCTTCTGTTCTGATGAAATATTTGGGTGGGTAAACCAGATTTCCAGTTCAGCCACAGGTCTTCTGGATTTAATATTAGTTGCTTTGATTTTTAAAATAACGAAAATAATTTGAAATAAATGAAGCTACCAATATTTCCAAAATTAGGAACCATTTTTCCATCAGCCTTTCACAAACATAATTACCATCCTCACTCCTGTAATTAAAATTGCATTTTAGATGTTATGTGTAATAGTTTGCAAAATAACGAGTAATTTCCTTTCTTTAATTGTCTTGAATTAAAATTGAAAGCTACATTTGTACAAGCTTCCTTCCTTACCTTTAACCTGCAATTATGTAGCAACTTTAAATTCAGATCATATCTAAAATAGCTGATTTATTTATAAATGCTTTTGTACAAGAATAAGTTTTTAAGCAGATTTTATTCAAATTTTGAAGGCTGCTGTTGGCAAACACTGAAGTTTAATGTAACATCACTTGGTATAAAGCATTTGGAACTGATGGTCTGGTTAAAAACCAAAAAAAGCTTCCATATAAATATCATTAACAATGATAGCAATAATAGGATGTACAGTACCAGCAAGAACTTAGAGAACTCTGAAATTTTATCTTTTTATAAACCTGTTCTGGTATGATCCTTGTTAATTTGCAGATGAAGTTCATCTGAATTTTGAAGAAGGGAAAGTAAGAGCAAGGAATTCTGTGTATGAAACATTACCGATCACTGTTCTTGGAAATGGTCCAACTAAAGTGAGTGGCATTTTGTTCTTGGTTTTGTGCAAAGACAGCAATTTTAGCTCAGGCAAAAACAAAGGAATAGTCTGAAAAAGTTATGACCACTACTAACTTCTAATTAATATTAATAAAAATTGCATGGGTAAACAAACCATTCCAGCAGCTCTCTACATTGTTATTTTGTTGTCACAGTAACTTGATAGCACTGTTGAAACAACTCACTCCACTCCCAAATTCACAATAGCAAGAGATATTAGAAGTGAATAAGCTGATGTTAATTTATTCATTACCAAAAAACAATTTTTAAAGCTAGTGAAGAATCGTAGAACCACAGAATCCTTAGAGTAGAAAGGGACCTCTGAAGGCCATCTACTCCAACTCCCTGCAATGAGCAGGGTCACCATAGCTACATCAGGTTGCCCAAGGTTTGATCCAGCCTCGCCTTGAAGGTCTCCAGGGATGGGACGTCAATCACATCTCTAGGCAACCTGTTCTGGTGCCTCACCACCCTCACTATAAAAGACTTTTTCCTTATATCCTACCCAAATCTACCCTTCCTGAGCTTGAAGCCATTTCCCCTGTGTTCTTTTGCCACAGACCGTGCTAAAGAGTCTGTCCCTTCTTTCTTGTAACTCCCCTTTAAATATTGAAGGGCCACCATCAGGTCACCTCAGAGCCTTCTCTTCTCCAGGCTGAATAGCCCCAGCTCTTTCAGCCTGTCAAAGAATGTCTGTTTATTAAATAGTGTAATAAGAAGAGCAGGTTTCCAAGAGAGAAAAAAAAATCTAACCAAGAGCTGCAGACCGCAGTAGAAAACAACAGCACATCTGATCTTACCACAGACTTACTAGCATGAGTGTGTGTATACACATATATTAAAAAACATACAGTATACAGGTGTATGTGTACATGCAGCTCACATTTGGTATTGCCTCTTCATTATCATTGGTCACTACCTGCAATGTACCCATGACTCAGAAATGTTAGGACCACTGTAGAACTCTGCCTGCCATGTGAAATATCTGATTTGCTAGTTTCTCTCCACTTGTGAGGATTCAGTGGCCCAGAGGACCTGGTACATTTCTGGAAGAAATGGCTACATTTTGGTCATACGACAGCTGCAGTTTTTTTAATCATCTGCCTATCAATTCTAAATCTTCTTTTGGCTATTAAATGGAGGAACACCACAACTTTCTAAGTTATTCTGAATACATGTTCCTTACTGTAGCTCATTATTTTCAGAAAAGTACCTCCAAGGAGAATGAAATAGTTTGAAATCATACAAATATCCCAATAAATGCATCTTTTTAGCTTCTTTCACATTATTTTATCGTCTGAATTAGTGAATTTACCAATGCTCTTGTCTGTATGTCTTGTAAATACTTTGTAGTGGTGAAATATATGACCAAATTCTTCACTGTTGCTCTAGTTATTTTGTCTCAATTGGAACCTCAAAGTAGTTGTTATCACTGGCTTTGTAGGAGTTCTGCCAGTGAAAAGGAAGGTACAGTATTATACATCTAGGCAAGCAGTTTATGCTTGAACTCCCTACACCAGTTCACAATCTATGCTACATTAAGCAAAACTTAATTTCTACACGTAATAATGTCATTTTTAAAACCGAGGGAAGCTCTTACTATATATCACTTTGATCAATCTGAGACTAGATTCCTCTGTTTTAAGCATGGAATAGTATTAAAAGGGCAACAACATCACGGGATTGGAACAAGATTTCACTAGTTTGTAAATGAGCTAATACTAAAGTAATTTGCAGAATCAACTTCAAATAAAAGATGTGTATTTATGAGAACCTTCTCTTTTTTATGTAGTCTCTTCTGTTTGCAGATTAGTAATTGTGTTGATCAGATATTCTTCTTTTAAATAGATACTGAATTATTCTGACATTAATGTTTTGGGATTTTTTTGTTTTGCCCAGGTTTTTTCTAGACTTTATTGTACATCTTTGAAATAAAGCTTAAGCAATTCTAATTATAATCTGTCTATAATGTCTCTCAATATACATGAACAATGCTTCTGAAATATGATAAAATACAGGCTGAGTATTGGACTGGAGTGTGTTTTCTATCAAAATGGTGTTCTATCCTTTCAGTTTGGAAAAAGCTAATGGAGAAGGAATTAGTAGCAGCCTTCCTACAGGCAGGCTGTCCCTGGTATAAAAAAAAAATCCATTGCAAATAGCAGTAGAGATGTGTGGAGCTCTGTGCAAGTTTGCTGTTGAATCCAGGAGGACAGGGCAGCCCAGGCAGTCCATCCGCAGAAGTACACATTTTGTTCAGCACCAATTCTAAAAGTATTAAGAAGGTAGATACTGCTTTGGAAGCCAGCCAGTAGAATATGTTTTGAGTCATGGCATAGTTTGCCATCATACATCATGGGAATATGTCTTTTACAATTTCTGTGTGCTTTTCATGTGGTTGGTCTCTGCATTTTGTTTAAAGTGTTGATTTTAAGATTTAGGAGAATTAACTAGAATCATCTTTTGGCATGAAAACATGCAGAGCAGCTTTTAAGAGCTGGATCTATAGTTTGTTTCTTGTAAGTCTTGCATGCATTTAGTTGGTAGTTCATCTGCTTAGTTTTTTGTTTAAATGTAGAAATCAGGTGGGTATCACCTATGGCTTGTAAATAATAAGAAAAGATAGGTATTTTTATGTTACTTTCTTTTTTAGATAAAAAGACAGTCATTTGCCTTTAGGTTTAAGGAATTAAATTACTAAGCCTGAATTCTGTAAAGAGAAAAAATCACCAACTGTATGCACATCTCATTAACCTGAATTGTTCATTTGTTACCAGATTTACTTGAATTACTTGGGAAACTATATCCCCAATGCTTGGACACGGGAAACTGGATGCAGTATTTGTGATTTAGACATGCTGGATCTGTCAACAGTAACGGTAAGAAAACTTGTGAAACAAGAGCAAAACCTTTTTGAAAGCATTTGATAGGTATATAGTGATTTCTGAGTCAAAAGGGCTTTGGTATGCACTCTTATGTTTAGTAGGCACCTGAGGATATTTTGTCTTGTATATGGAACTATAAGGAAGGAAGTTTAATTTACTGAAAATGCCAATACTTGTGGAAATAATGTCATGCATGCATTTTAATATAGGTTTCCCCAGTATTACTGAATCTAATCCTTTCCCCAAAAGCCCTCAGATCCTTTCCTCTGTTCATTGAGGATGAATGCATCATTTTTGAATCATGCAAGATTCAAGTGAATAACTTGAATTTTTTCTAAGTATGGAAATATTTTAGACACTTCAGAGTTTTACATAAAGACCTACAAAAGAAAATCAACCTACAATATGTTTAATAATCTCTGTTATAAACAGAGATTAACAGTTGACTGTAACCTGCTTACACAGTTGCTGTCTCTGGAAATGTACAGTCAAAACTTCTTTGCCTTTTAAAGAATGGTGCGGATACCTGTATTTGCAAATGGATATATGTGGAATAAATTTGATGTAATTGAGGGCAGATGTTAGCAAAGTCCCTAGAATTTTCATAGGACAAACCTACCTGAACGTGTGTTTGTGTATGTCTGAGTTTCTGTTATCTGTGAACTTACTTTAGCTCTGTATGGCTCCATACGTGGCATCTGATGTCTTTGTACATTTTTCTGCTTCTACTTAGTAAATTTTAGGCAGACTAAATATGAAGATCTACAGTGTGGAAATGTAAGGCTTGCACTTAAAAGAATGTTCAGATTATTCTCGAAAAGCTGTTTCTGACAGCTGTTTCATTTCTTGTCTGTAGTGAAGATATGAATGAGGGCAGAGCTTAGAGGGTCACGAGGGTTGAGGATACCACGAAAGAAGTGGTGGTTTGTTTGGCACTGAAAGTAGCGTGACAATTTCTGGACAATAAGAAGCTTATGGAATGGGGTATAAATTCAAAAAGTCATCGCAGGAATTGTAATCACTTTCACATCCTTTTAATATACATATATGTTTACACATACATCTTTAATTTGAAGGTAGAACATTCTTCGGATGTTCTGCTGAAATTTTTTGCACTCTCAGCTATATGTTAAAGTTTACCTGAGGAAAAAAGTTAAGTTTTATCTGAAGGTGTTGCCTGAGGAGTAGTTTAAACTTAAAGCCATTAATGGAGAGTAACTTGCAATGATTTACTGGATAGCTTTTTGTATAGTTTAAGTACATCTACTTGGAATGGGTCTTCCTTACTGTGGCTCATTTGGACATCATACCTCACTCCCTCTGCCAGCAGAAATAGTGAGACTTTTCCTTGGCTTCTGTGGAAGTGTTTACCTCTGGCATTTCTTAGTACAAGCAATATTTCATTTTCTGAATGCGCTTTCTGTTCTGGCCTGGCTGGTTGCTACTTAACAAGAAATCTTTAGAATAAAAAGCAATCATATAATCACAGGCTGTTTGGGGTTGGAAGGAACCTTAAAGATCGTCCAGTTTTAACCTCCCTGCTGTGGGCAGATTTGCCACCCACTAGATCAGGCTGCCGATAGCCCCATCTAACTGGCACTGGGGCTGCAATTGCCCTTCTCATACTGCTTTATTTGATGTTATGTATCGATGCGCTCATGTCTCCTGAAGATTTTTTCATTGTTGTTCTTTTCACAAGAAAGTCAGGATCAGTTTTGTTGATGCCAGGTTGTTACGAGCTTTGAGTTCCTTCAGATGAATTCTGACCTGGATTCTTGACTTGATGATCTTAGCTGCTGCTGTTTGGACATCTTGGGCTGGGTCTGACCTGCAGACCTTGACTTGACAACATCAGAGGAAGATGCAATGGCCAAACACCTGGTTTCAACCCACCACACGAGTTCAGTAACATTATTTTCTGAGGACTTCCCTCTGTGAAGGCCAGGGTGGTATGTGCAAAGTGGAGGGAATAAAAGCATCACCTTGGGCCCTGCTGGTTGAGCAGTATCCAAGGTGCTCCCTGGGGACAGTTTGAGTAGTAATACAGTTCTAATAGCCTAAATTAAATTGAAAAGCAAACTTAATGTTCCTAGGGCTAATGCTTAAATCTTGAGGTTTTTTACTAGTGTAGAAAATTTTGCGTGTGAGCAGCAAGGATGACTTCACTGCTCCTTGTGTTGCATTGGCACCTCCTATTGAAAGAGCTACTGGACTCTTTCACAGTATGGCTTCAGAGTGCTGCCCCATGTTTCTTCCAAAATTGTCACACGCTTTCTTACTGCTAGTGAAAAAGTAAGCTTTAAAAGGTGGAATGCATATCCTTAGTAAAAGAGTGAAAATATGTCAGAAAAAATGCAACATCACCTAGAGTAGCGTGGGTGCTTCTGAAATGTTTTTCCCAGGGCATAATTGGGAAGTACCAACAGTTCAGACTTGATAAACTCACATGCTGGGGATTAAACTTTTTCATTCAGACATAGATTCAGATTATGCAGTCACACCTCCTTATAAGTATAGGGAATGATGGTCTAGATCAATTAACTCTGCTTTGAGGAGATGTAATGGCAGTGCAGTTTGCAGGAATCTCAAACTCTAAACACTTTTGCTTTTGTCACGCTCCCGAGTTTTAGTGTAGACATTGGAGCCAATCAGTTCATGCTCCTGTATTTTGGAGGAGTATTAGTAATTTGTGCTTGTACCTATAATCTTTGCAGATCCAAATGTAATCTGCTTCTCTTTCCTCAGGAAGACATAGGGAAATGGCTTTGAATTAGAAAAATATGAAGAATAAATTGTGATAGCAGCACTATTATTGTTAGCACGTTTGTTCAGTAAACCCAGTGGCACAGGCTGCTTTCCTCATCACTTGTGATCAGTGTTACCAGTATCAGTTAGTCAAACTCCAGTCACAACGGGGTAGTTTCCAGCAAATACTGCAGCTGCTGCTTTCAGGATGTGTCGGTGTACATACCTTCATCAGCTGTTCTGAAGTTATTGGGCTATCTGCGTAAGTGTCTGCTGGGTTTGCAGATGAAGTCAGAAATAAGAGGCATTCTGGGTAAACACTTGGTGTTGTAATGTTTCCTAGCACACTTGCCAATGTGTTTCTGGACTTCCAATGCAGACAGTGACACTGTGAAAACTCAACATGCACTGATTGTTTATCCAGATGCTTTTCTAGCAAGTATAGGCTTGCTCAAGGAAAACTAACCTGCAGTCTTCTATATGCATATAAGGTTTCTCTCTGATCCTCTGGTAGGCTTGGATATTCGTATGGACTGTCTACTTTGGATGGGGAAAGAAGCTTTGTTGAATCTGTGCATTTGTGCAGGATTAAAGACCTTTGAACATGGAATTTCTTTGTCTCAAATAATGCAGTAATGTATTTTAGGAATACACGAGTTCTGTCTAGGTTTGTTTTAGCAGCCATGATCTCTGTATCAAACACATGCAAAACAGGAATTTTAGAAGATGTGAATTGATATGAGATGGTGGCTTCCTTGAGTGTAAGGGGAGATGCTCTGGTTAGTGTTTATTACAGGTCTTAATAAAATCAATTAGCAGGGAAGTAATGCAGAACTCATTTATGATAGCTATGGGGTGTAGTGCATATAAAAGGATGTGCAAGGCTTTTGCAGTCTTTGTCTTGATGACTGAAATCTTTTGAGTATTCTTTATCATTTAACCACTTTTTAAAAACTAGTTCCCTATGTTTTCCTGTAGATCTCTCATGTATATACAAGTTATTCAAAAACAAAACAAAACCACAACAATTTTGCTATGCATTTCTTAGGTGTATTTAGTTCTGTACTTTTTGCTGTTAAAATATATTTTAACAGAGAAAAAAATTACAAATCTTTTTGCATTAGTTTTGGACTTTAATTTCTCAGTTTCTGTTATTGGAATTCAAAAAGTTTTCCAGTGATATTGAATCGATTATCTTTGCTTTGTCAGATAATGAACAAAAACATGGGTAGCAGCACATCAGAGCTAGTTGGCTTAGACTATTTGAAAACCGTGTGGTCAAGTTTATTACAGCATGACGTTAGTTGTTTTTTAATAAAACTAATCTTAGAAACAAGGCAAGTCTTACTGGTTGTGTCAAAATATCTTTTTTTTTTTTTTTTTTTTTTTCTTTCTAGGAATATCCCAGAGTAAAAATTGGTGTTTTCATTGAACAACCCACTCCTTTCCTACCTAAATTTTTAGACAGACTGTTGACTCTGGATTACCCAAAGGAGGCTCTCAGTGTCTTCATTCATAATAACGTAAGTATAATGTTACTATTCTGCAAAGCTTCATTTTATAGAAGTCATGGCATGAATAAAAATGCAGGTGAAAAGTATATAGATTTTCTATATACGTATTGTTTAACTGCATAGGAAGAGACAATGTTTCATAATTTATTATACAGAAGTGGAAAAAATACAATAGTGAAATGAAGTTCAGTCAGTGCTTGCTGAAATCTATTGAAACAAACTACTTAGAAATTGAATTGTAAGCTGTATGCTTCTGGGAGAAGTACTAATTGATGTAATAACAATAGTTGTCACTGGATTTGCTTTTTCATTTTGTTGTTGATATCCCATTTACATTTCTTCTGATGCTCTTGCTGGGTGCCAGGGGAAAGACCGTTGTGCTCAGATAGGTCTTGAATGGCAGTATAGATTAGTTGCTTTTTGAAAAATGTTTAATGGTTTCTGCTAATTATCTAATGATCTGGTGATACTAATACTTCACTAGTGACATTGATATTACTATTTGCATGAGTGAGGTGACAGATATGTGCAAGTCTCATGGACTAACAGGGTTATGAGATGAATGTTAGGAAAAAATTAGAATTCTGTTCTTTTAATTAGGCAGACATCACTGTTGACATAGCACGACCGTCCTGAGTAACAGAAGCAGAGCTGAGCTTTAAAGTTATCAGTGCCTTTTGGTAAGGAGTTCTTAAAGGCATAAATTGATCTGCAGTTATGAATTGTAGACTATGCTAGTTTTCATTGCTTCAGCCAGAAGTCAAAAGATGTTCAAAATGAATTTAAGACTGAATAGCTTTTTAATTATAGGTGGGAAAGAACCATCATCTTTAATTACTATGAAGTTATCTGTTATAGCAAAGCCTAACAATGAGGGCAATGGTCTGGAAGCATTGTATACTACTGAGATCCCTTAAATTAGGGGTAGAGTAATGAGAAATTAAAGAGACAACCACTGGGACTACTTTTCTGAGAGAGTGAATATGCAGCATTTTAAGTTGATTGAAAAAGTAAGATTTGATTTTATCACATTAGAGCAAGATAATAGACAAATATCCCTGCACTCTAATCTCAACCTCTTCTGCCACCATCATTGCTTCTAGAAATGATACCAGCAAGCTGTTTTGCCTACTTTTTTAGCCAAGGCTGATGATATTCTAAATTTCCTTATTGTAAGCACTCTTTAGTGTGGTTTCATTCCCAGTTACCTTGGTAGCACTGAGTGCTTCCTTCCAACTGGCTGCTATCAGGGAGAATAGAGTAGGAGTTGTGGTCTGGAGCTGGCGCACTGCGCAGCTGTCCTTCTCTGGCTGGACACCAGGGGTGGCAACTCCCCTCTCTCTAAAGCCCTTCTGGAGTGACATAAAAATTCCTCTGTGCCAGTGAGGTTGAGGATGGAGTTTGATGTTTGTAAAACAAGTATCGTGATAAAATGCTGCATAAACAGTTTGTGAATTGCATCATTGGCCTGGATGTATGTGTTTGATTTATATTGCTGATGTGTTGGGTTCTCTTGCTAAAACTTTGGACTGAAGCACTTGATTTTTTTGATGATAGCTATACTGGATTATCTTCAAATACTGCTTGCCATCTGTTTGCTTAGGATAGAATACAGTTTGTTCTTGGACACTGTGTTTATGATTTCACAGCAATTTGTACTTTTCATTCACTATAAACAATGTTAACATGATTACAGGAGGTTTACCATGAAAAGCACATCAAGAAATTCTGGGAAAAAGCCAAGAACATTATCAGAAATATAAAAATTGTTGGACCTGAAGAAAATCTGAGTCAAGCAGAAGCCCGGAACATGGGAATGTAATTTCTGATTTTTAAATCCTTTATAATGGTGCATCCACTAACACTTTCTTTTCTTTAATGTATATTATTTTGCATATTAAATACTAACAGTCTCACATCTTAAAGTACAGAAGTGAAAGCTTTTATCTAGAACAAGCCCTGGATATGAAATATTTACTGTTGAGTATTTTATGGCTTCTGTTTAATATAAAAGCTATTGGTTATTTGTAGGAAAACATCTCCTGGTTGGACTTCTCTATTTCAGTAGTCTACTGCTTTGACTTCTGATGAAGGCACAGACAAGAGCAGACTGAAGAAATAAGAGATGCCAGATTATTTTTACATTATACTCAGCATAAACATGAATATATATTTAAAATATCTGACATTTTTTGTTATATTCAGAGCTTCAGAGTATAGCATGGCATCAACTGAAAGAAGGAACTTGCCTTCTTGGTGTTCTTGGAATTTTGTTTGTACAAGGTTTTGTTGTTCTGAAGCCACTGGGAAACTGAAATTTGGCTGAGCTCCAGGCCTCTCCCATAGCCTTTCTAGGAAATATTACCCAAGTTCACGGCTGCAGAAGCAGCCATTCACATAATAAGAAAAGCATTATTTTTAGTAAACTCTAAGCAGTTAGCTACGTCGTTCACAAATTGTTTGAAGTAGAAATAAGTGTAATGTATATGAGATGAGATCATTCCAAAGTGACTCATTTAGAAAGCTAAGTATGATCTTATGTGTGAACAATGTAGATGTCTCCAACAGTTGCTCCTTTCCTTTTGGCTGGGACAGGACAAGTTCAGGTCATCTGCAACTTCCTTTCACTTGTGCTCTGCTTGGCCAGCCTTCTGATCATCATCAGCTTCTCCGGAATGACTACGTTTTTCCTCAGAAAATCTAGCTCAAAATTTAGATGTTCATGAAAATGACAGTTCCAACAAAGCAAATTATTAGCCCTCAACCATACAGATAGCTTCCAATGTAACCTCTCTTGTTTCTCACTAATATTGCAATAGAAGTTGCTTGGTAACAGAGATTCTTCAAACCTTTTTTAATGGTTTGGTTTGCAGACATTGATATATTTATTTCTCCTGCATCTCTCCACACATCAATTGATAATTTTGTTTTATTTGCTTCAGACACGTCTATTCTCTATTTCTCCAAGTTAACTGATTTTAGTTTATTTCTAGTAGGTTTAGAGTGAATTTGGTGTTCTTACTGGCACATTTCACACAAAAAGGTATTTATCTGATGAAGTGATTTTGTTATTTCTCTATTTTTTTTAATGCGGCTAACAGTTAATGCAACTCAGTGCCTGGAGTTTAAATTAACAAAGGAGAAGTTGGGTATTGAAGGTTCAGTTTGTTTTCAGGAGAATACTTTTGAGTATGTAATGTAGCTACTCAGTTTTCTTCTTACATCACTTTTCCCCATTTTGTCATAGTAAAAACTGGTGATAAGTCATGATGAGGTTCTTAGTGAATGAGACTTTCACATTTAATATACGTGTGAGTAGAATAACTTTTTTCCCACCGCCCATATCCATGCAGCAAACTTCTGCCTGCTTTTCTTGTTCACTTAATAAGTAATGGCAAGGTATTTACTTTCTAACTGTCTATTAATATGGAAAAGCCCTCTCCTGAGCTTTGGATAGTTGGATACATTTTGGAAAAGGCTCCAAATTGCATAGCCATCAAAGAGTTGTTATGATTCATCTATATAGACAAACAGGAGTGCATAGCTTAAACAGGCAGAAACAGAAGGAAGGAGATTAGGGAAAGAAGAAAAATAAAGGAGAGTACAAAGAAGAAAGCTTAATTGCTTCTACATTGAGTATTTTGTCTCTGCATGTATATTCCTTCAAAATGCTGCTTTAGTGGTTAATGGTGGTTGGATTTTGAGATGTACTTTGTTTCTCCTGTATACTTCTTGAAAATTAGAGGATATTACATCAGTGTCTCAGAGCTCCCATTTGGTATTGATAAATGATGGCGTGGATAGCCTGTGAGTAGGGCAAATACCTTGGATGTGGTTAAAAGGAAGAGCAAGGATTAAATCTCTCTCTCAAATGTCAAGTACTGGAGACTTGTATTTTCCTGCTTCTTCTGCTGAGCTGCTTCTTTTGAACACTTAGGCAGTTTTGGGTTTCAGTCTCAGCATTCTGAACTTTCAGTGTTGCAAAAGAAATGCAACTTTCCCACCCATATCTGATTACAATAGCTTCCACTTGTAGTAATTGTGGTGATGTTACCTAAGCTTGAAATGCAAAACTAAGGGTTAGTGCTTTATCTATTCCATGGCTACGTTTATTTGTTTTTAGTGACGGTGAAAGGAGCTCTGCTGGGAGGAGCAATGGCTGTGGCTGGGATAGTGAGCAGTGCAAAACATGATCCTAAATGGCGGCAATGTCTGTCCATGTCACCCAGGCACCTTTTCTGTCTGAGTTCTTTCTGATGGCCTGAATGCTCTCCTGTTGACTCACAGTCCATGTCTAGAGTTGTACTTCCAAACTGTGAGGGATATGAAAATGATAAATTGCTAATTCAAATTGTATCTAAACAAGCTACAAATGACTTAACGCTAAAGAAATTGTGTAGATGATGTGTTCCCCCTATAAACAGGAAAGATCTCAGGGGAAGGTATAATGTGCAGAACAGCGATTCTGATCCTTCTTAGATGAAGTCAGAGTTCTAGATAGGCTGGTGTTTGTCAGTAAAGTTAATCATTTTTCTGACTGCAAAATATTGTCAGCTAATCTGCTGAGCTTCACACTTCCAACAAAATATCTTTGTGTTCTGTTAAATTTACTAAATCTACTGAATAGCTGCCCTGAGATGGCTGTAAGTTGTGTACAAAAATTGAGCTTTCTTTTAAACATTTGGTCAAGGAATATAAAGAAAGTACATTACAGATTTTGGCTATTGAGTTTAAGTTAAACAGATATTACTCTGCACATGAGTATTGCTAGAAAGCAGTTTCCACTTGTTCCTTGCGGTGACCTCATACATACTAAGTAGTTTCAGATGTAATTTGTAGAGGTTAGCATACATAATATATATTTTTGTATTTATACCTATAATATATTTAATATTCTTGTTTATAAAAGTTGAAGTTAGTGCTTTCACACTGATTTGTACTTTAGTTACATTTCCACATTTCCAGACTATTTATGGTAGTAATGCTTTTAATGACTTGTTAGTGTATTTTTGAATTACCAACTACAACTTAGACTGACACTTTTAATTTAGGTTTTTTGTTTTTTTTTTAAGTAAGATGTAAGTGAAGAGCAGAAGTTTTGTCAACAGTAAACACATTGAAAGAGATTTTATAAAACTCTGGTTATTTAAAAAAAGGCAGAAGCTGAAGGACCATGCACTTTGAAATAATCACAGAATCACAGAATGATTTAAAGAATGCAAATGAAATTCTTTGAAATAATGTGAACAATTGAACAATTTTTCAGTTATGTTTGCTTACAAGAAAATACAAATCTCTTCTGCTTGTTTGTTCTCATTGTTGATATTTAAAAACATCAATTCTATTCATATATTTGTAGCAGCAGATGATATTGCAGCTTTTGGGAAGGTTTGTCAGTGTTGTAGCTGAAACTCCAGACCAGCGCAGAGCTGTCACTCTCAGATTTAGCTTCCTCATTAGTGGAATGGGGATAGGGATGCTGGATATTTCTGGAATGAATTTAACAACTAATGTCAAGTGCAATATGAATGGTTACTACTGATAATTGTAATTACGCTAATATAAAATACAGGTGAATTGCATTCAGGAGTTGTAAAGCTTTGAATTAAATTTGAAAATGCCATAATGTCTTAATTGCTGGGCTGTGTTATGGCAGGAATAAAACCTGCCAGTTTCAATTGGGGCAATTATGTGAGAAAGTGCTGATTAAGGAATTGCGGTCATATAAGCATGTATTCATAAGACAAAACTTTCAGCAAATATGTTAGTTAAAGCAAACTACTTCCTTAGTGCTGTAGGAAGGAAGGGAGCAAAAATTTACACTCCGTATCTGTGTCCAAACACTGGCTTTTGTAGCAATGAGAATGCCACTTCTGTCCCTTCAGTATTTTAAAAATTTGATTCAAGTCATTATTATGTCTTGAGTGATTGAGTCTGAAGAGAAAAGATTGCTGAAATTTGTGGAGTAAAAAAGCCCTACCTTCTACCATAATTTCCACAAAGCCGTAAATCCAAAGTCCTTTAAGTGTAGGAACATTCGATTATCAACAAGTTTGGGGTCTTTTGTTTAATAAACTGTAGAGGAGATGCACTAAGTGCTGACCTAAGTGCTAGGTTAGGCAGTGGAAGGGAATGAAGGAGACGCAAACAGGGAGCCATGCCAGCGGTCACTGACTTGTATGTAACCTGTCATATCCACCATTTCTCACTTCCCGTGAAGTGACAGAGTTCTTTTCCATTGCAGAAAACCAATCAGAAATGATTAAATCAAATAGAACTTGAACTAAAACTATGTTTGTAGACATTTTAAAGCATGAAAGTAAAACAATGTGAACGCTTAACACTATGATGGAATTAATGCAAGTTCAGTGAATAATAGTGGGGAGAACAGACAAAATCAGTAATCCCATTTGCATGACAGAAAGCTGCTGCTTTAGTATGACTTGAGGAGTTGTTCCACTTTCTCAAAAGTCCATTTGATCTTCTACTGTTCTGTTGGTGTAGGGAGGCTGAATTCATTCTACGCTGCTGTTGCCTAGGAAGTGTACTCTGCCAAATACATTGATATGTGCTCCATCTGTCTTACATTATGGTATCTTTCTTTGACTGTTGTAGTATATATATTAAACGGCTGTTTATGAAATGTACAACTAGGGTATTTGTGCATTTGGCATTTGTGAACCTCTTCTGGAAACTTGTGAAGTAACCATTCCTTTTTGTCTTTTTAGGGACCTTTGTCGCCAGGATGAAGCATGTGAATACTACTTCAGCATAGATGCAGATGTTGTACTGACAAACCCAAAGACTTTAAAGATATTGATAGAACAGAACAGGTGTAGTATATCTCCTGATTCTACAGAAATTCTTTGAACTTGAAAGGATTCTCTGGGGCCCTTCCAGAGAAAATAAAATCCTGTCTGTTCTTGCAGATTTAGATCCTCTTTGTTTACCTGTGCTATTTCATTGCCATGGTTCATAGCGGGCTTGGAGCCCAACAATTTGTTCAGTGTTTTGTTCCTGTCAAGCAGCAACTGCTGATAAGAATTTTAGATGCTTCAAAGTTGCTATGGCAAAAATGGTATGGTGTAAACAGGTTTTATGAAATGAGTCAAGGTCTCAGTAACTAGTGATTTCAAAGTTGTACACACAATTAAAAAAAAAAAAAAAAAAAGCAAAAAAAAGATACGAACCACAGAACACAAACCTATGGTTTACTGCAACCAATAATGCCACCTTTTTTAGAATTGTAAATGTGATACAGTAGTAGACGTGTTTTCTTGGAGTTGAAACATCTGTAATGACCTGTTTCTCCTCATTGTGGTATGATATCTGAAGTCGTACTAAGCTGTGACTTTGCAGCAGGTTTTGGCAGGGTGCAGCTGATGTAAATGCTATTTGCCACGCAGTGTGCAGCAGTGTGGCCATCTGATATCCCACCTGGGGCATCCTGATCCTGCCTCACTAAGCTGCGGTGCTGTGGGCATTGCAGCTTTCCTGTGGGCTATGACCATGTGTCTGGATATCCTATCTGGGCACTTCAGTCTTGCCAATCAGTAGTTCCCCTTGTTAGGTTAGTGATGTTTGCATCTTGGCAACAAATTAGTATCTCAGGTGTCTCACAGAAAGGTGAAAGGGAGAAAGGATGGATTGTTGGTGAAGGTGTGGCTGCCAGTTCTTTGTGTTACATTCCTTGTAATATTTACTGCTGTAGGAAGAAAGGGAAAAGCCAGATGTACTAGGTGGAAGAAACAAAAACCTTGCAAAATATACCTACTAGTAGATACCCCCTGAAACAAAGAGCTTTTTTGTTCTTTGTGTTCTTTTGGACTTCCCTGCTTTGACACTAAATTTTGGGTAGCTAATTTTCAGGCTGAAGTAACTTTTGTACCTGAAGTTTCACCATTTTTATTTTAATATTCTTTTCCTTGTTCTCAGGCATTGTGATTCTTTTTATGCTACTATGCTGTGGGTAGTATTTCTTGGTTGACAGAAGTACAACCCGCCTCTGCTTTATAGGAATTATTGCTTCTGTTACAGTGATGTTTTTCTGGGCTGTAGGGGCTTGAATCATTTTTCTTTTTTTGCAGCTCAAATTCAGAATAGCTGCTCCAGGGTTTGATAGTCACTGGTGTTTTGACTACAGTCTACTCAAGTCAGAAAAGCTGGTCTTTTTTGACATATCTTCATATCACAGTTCATATCTTTTTACTGAATATGTTACTTCACAGAAAGATAATTGCTCCGCTTGTAACTCGTCATGGGAAGCTTTGGTCCAATTTCTGGGGTGCTTTAAGCCCAGATGGCTACTATGCTCGCTCAGAAGATTACATTGATATTGTCCAAGGGAACAGAGTGTAAGTAACTTTAAGCTGATTTTTAAAGTCAAGAGATTCATGTATGGTTATTAACAACATTTTCTTACATTTTCATACAGTCTTATGTTATTTTTGAGGAGCCTAAAGTTAGTTGCACTGTTCAACTTTTAGCATTCCATTGGAGCAATGTGTTTAACATGACAAGCTGTCACTAATGGACATAGTGATGACTAGTACCTATCTGAGTGTCTGGATACTCTACTCTGCAAGTACACAATACAGAAAATGGCAAAGCAGAGAAATAGGAAAAAACCAAAACTGTACCCCAGGAACTTTAGTCAAAATAAATGATTCTTGCATTCATCAAATACTTTATCTTTTTGAGGCAGATATTTAATCAGTGCAAAACTGAATGACTGTAATTTCTTTGTTATTGTGTTGTTTCTTGTATGCTATTTTAGGTATATTCTATATATTCTCTTGACAAGAACTTTCATTGCATAGCTTTTAGATTTGTCCTTCCCTAAGCTTTTCTTTCCCATGAGTGATATGTTTTCATTGCCTTGAAAGAACAAAAAGATCTGAAACAGACTGACTGCTTGAAAAGGAGTGGATTGTTCTCAACAGCAGTGAAGGATGTGCTCATGGCACAGGAGGCTTGGCTCTGAGAGGGAGGGGATCTGCAAAGCATGCATTATAGCAACACTGCTTTATTGTTGATATTGGCCCAACTCACATAAATATATGGCCTGCTGTGGTCAGTGGGTGTTTGTGTGAGGAGGTCAGAACAGCTGTGTATAAGCTCATATAAAAATCTGTTTTAGAATTATTTTATCCATCTGGCAGTGTAGAATAATATTATAATATAAAAGACTTTGCCTTAAATCTGGAAACATGAGGTACCTTTAGTTAAAACTCAGTTTAGGGAATTTGACCTTTTTATTTTTTATGACAATACTTTGTAAAAATTGAATTGCTGGCTATGCCTATGTTTGAGATTTGATTTCTTGCTGTCCAGCTGTAGTTTTTCAGATGTCTTGGGAACATTTCAAATTTGTTGCCTTGAAACTTAATTTGTCTTGTCAGCAAATACAGAGATGCTGACTTAGTAGAATGGAGAACAAAATAGTTTTTGTGGCTTTAAATTATTTCTTTTCTGTTACAGAGGAGTATGGAATATACCTTATATGGCTAATATATACTTGATTAAGGGCCAAACTCTCAGATCGGAGATGAAAGAGAAGAACTACTTCATGCGTGATAAGCTGGATCCTGATATGGCTCTCTGCAGGAATGCCAGGGAAATGGTAAGGTGTATCTATAATTGCTTGCTTTTTAAATGCACACAGACTACTTTGTGTCTTGCTACACTTGATTGCTTTGCTTGATTGGTCTTGGATTTTATATTTTACTTCTAATTCAAAGTACTGGCCAATTTTTGTGACATGGAACATTTTAGATGTATTTCTTCAAATTGTTGAGTGGAAGTTTTTCCAATGTCAGTGCACTGGCTACACAGTGGTTTTTATTTAAACGTACTGAATTGTCCTGTTGAGGTTAAAATACCTTCCTTGTTGGAGCAACCTCAACAGGATGAAAGAAGACTCAGCTTCTCTGCTATGTATGATTTGAAATTTGTCATTGCATGTAGAATATCTTTACTTTGTACACTTTTACAGAATAAGAAACTTCTAGCAGATTAAGTTGGAGCATTCTGCAATGTAATGTATAAGTTTTAAAATGATAACGGGCAGTGTTGGTATAAAAAGCCTGAGTGATTTATGAAATGGTAGGAATCTTCTTGGAGTACAGGAGTTACTCCTTAATTCTTCCAGGTTAGATTAAAACTGTATCAGAAATTTGTTACTTTGAGCTGTAAGTAATGAGAGAGAGTTTATTTGTACTGTAAAAATATGAATATGTAAACCCACATTTCTACTGATATTTACACTAGTTTCAGCACAGAAACAAATAAGAGCTAAACCAGACCTATTTCCAGACACTATAGCATTGAAAAATAATTTTGCTGAATTGAACAAGAAAAGTTGGCAAGTATTAATTTTTTTTTATTCCCTCATAACAAGGCATGATTTCTTTTGTTTGTACTGATTCCTCAGAATGTTCCCATCCAATTCTCTTGTATTCAAACCTTCTCAGCATCAGTTATTGCGAACCTGTGCTTCCCATGCGCTTGTTCAACTAATCTGACTGTGGCTCATCAGAAAATGGCTTTCTCGTTTTTTGTTTTTTTTTTTTCCCCCTCTTTCTCAGTCTGTGCTGTAAGATGGTTCAGTACGTGCTTGTTTTTGTATTGCAGCAGATAAGAAGGGGCTGGTGGAAGCAGCTTTGACATGTACATTGTGAGCTTTGCTTGGAGATGCATGTTGTCTGTAAAGGCGTATCAGCTTTTGTCAAAGGCTGCTATTTCCCTTTTATAACTGTGGAAATCTAGTAGTTCTTGGACAAACAGAGAAACTGTGTATCAGAAAACTGATGTGATGATTCTCCTTCATTTTAGACTTTACAAAGGGAAAAAGACTCCCCTTCTTCGGAAACATTCCATATGCTCAGACCCCCAAAGGTGTTGCTTTACTTTTTGTTTTAAATCATTAGTTCTTATTACATACAGTGTTATTTTACCACAGGAAGATCCTTCTCTTCTGTCCTTATTCCTCACAAAATATCACTCCATCTTTCTCTTCAGTCTTGTTGGGTTCAAATTAGCACCAGGGACAGTTTCTTTATGACTAGCTCCAAGTGACATAGGCTGCTTATTTCCCCGGGGAGGTTTCTCATTGCTGAGGTCAAGGTGTGCTAAAGCTGTGTTCCAGCGGATAAAATTGATTCAGCAGTCCTAGTAAAGCTCAAATGGCAAGCAGGTCAGCCAGGGCCCCTCGGTAAACATAGGGCTTTTGTGAAATCGGTATCATTTAGACTGTTTTTCCTGAGCCAGACCCTCCTTATTCTTCCTGCTGCAGCTACTTTACGATTTGATAGGTGCCCAAAACAAGGCACGTGTTTAACAATCATTATCATTCTAACAACTTGACTCTCTTTCAGACAAAAGTATAGATTAAAAATAAGAAAACATCCAAGGGGGAATGCCTTCCTGCCACAAATCTTGATCGCAAATGCTTCTGAAATAACATTTGAATCTGAAAAACGGTGAATAAAATAAATATTCAAGTTCTTAAAAAAAAAAAAAAAAAGTAAAAAAAAATAACACCAAGAAACCACAAAACCACCCTATTTTCTGCCGTCAGTTCTAATCAGATGAGTTTTGTTAATATCTTAATAGTTTGATAATGAAACTGTCTTACCACACTTTATATCTTGCATATATTTTTCCAGTATTTGCTAAGGGGAACATACTTCAAAGTGCTCACTTATTTTGCACCCTGATCTGAAAATCCTTATATACTGAATTTTCCAAAACCTTTTTTTTTCAGGCAATTCACCAGAAGAATCATGTAGTGAATACTCTGAAATATGTTTCTTGTTCTGCTTTCCATTACTTTTTCTGTTGGCTTGTTTTTTCAGTATTTAAGCAGAAACTATACTTTTCTTCTTCAGTTTGAGAATAGATACTTCCTGTGTGTCTGCTTAGGTTTTCTGGAAAACAAGCAATCGCTTCACTTCTGTTTTCTCTTTTCTTTGTTTTTGCATTATGAAGAATATATGTTTTGGTTTAACTTGCTTAAAGAAT
The DNA here is from genome assembly GCA_016647715.1 of Pavo muticus. Taxonomy (NCBI): domain Eukaryota; kingdom Metazoa; phylum Chordata; class Aves; order Galliformes; family Phasianidae; genus Pavo; species Pavo muticus. The sequence continues at coordinate 1,729,862 of JACDJE010000106.1, forward strand.
ATATTCAATTGATGCTTATAAACAAGAAATCATGAACCCTAGTTTGTGACTACTGTGAACCATTTGAAGAGTTAAGATACTTAATGAACAACACTTGTGTAATATTTTTGTACAGATGTGATATATTTTATTAAAGATTGTGGGCATAAAAACTTAAAAACATTGGTTTTGCTAAGATGGACAGTTTTGCTAATGATGTTTTCTCTGTTTGGTGTAGGGTGTTTTCATGTACATTACGAACAGACATGAATTTGGAAGGCTTATCTCCACAGCCAATTACAATACCTCCCACTACAACAATGACCTCTGGCAGATATTTGAGAATCCTGTGGTACGTACCTTACTATTGATTAAACAGTTATTTATTAAAAAACAAAACCAAAAAACAACTTTGTCATTAACTACTTGGGACTTAAAGACTTCGCATGGAAAATATTTAAAGAAATAGCGCACAACATACATCAGTGCAATAAATGGTGTTCTCTACCACCCATTTATTATCAATTAATTAATTACCAATTACAGCAGTAATGAGAAATGGCCCTGATGTAACAGTTTTTACAATTTAGGTATGATGAGATCCAGTTCTTCCCTTATAATAAGAAATGATTTAATTGTTTCTTGCCCTTTCAGTAGGGCACATGAAAAGAATAAAATGATTTTCTTCTTTCACTTGAATGAATTCTGAATATTTTAAAATCATTCTTTTCAGGACTGGAAGGAAACCTACATAAATCCCAACTATTCAAAGATCTTCACTGATAATATAGTAGAGCAGGTGGGTATAAATACTCTTTGAAAGAGGCAAGTAATAGTAGTCGTATTTGTGAGACAGATGTAATAAATTGGCACACAGCAATTGTTTCCATGCTAATGCTATTTTGGTTTGTGACTGAGCAGTTTGAGGTTTTGGACCTCTAATGAATATCTGTCACTGTGAAAACTGAGAGAAGTCCAAAAAATAATTGCTATAGTGCTCGGGATAATGGAATTGTCCAAGTAATTGCTTTCCTCGAAGTAAAATTGTAATTAATTCATTAGAACAAGCTAGTGCAACTAGCAGAAAACTTAATTTTTGTTAAGAGATTGCTGTTGGAAAGCAAATGTAAGGCAAGCTCTTAAATATGCTTTTCTTGCAGGTTTTTCCGCTTTGAATTCTATAAGGTCTGTAGCTACGAGGGCTTTTGCTGGATACTTTTTCTGTCTGGCTGGTTGCTTTCATGTAGCTTGTCTGTAAATAGCACTTCCAAGATAATTCTTGTACCAGTCTTGGACACTTATTTCTATGTCAATTATCCACAGTCATTTAATGAATTTTGTTTAATTAAGAAGCCAGGATAAATTGCTTTTGCATTTAAAAACATGTTAAGTTTGAAAGTATTTTTCTTAATGATTCTTATGTGAATGACTAGAGTTTTTACACAATGCATAGAATGTTTGGGTACACTGACAGAGCTGATAATGCTGGGTTATCACTTACAAGGTAGCTCTTAGTTTTTGCTTCATTCTGTGAGAGTACACTTGTGGACCAAGTCAAAACTTAATTGTTTAAATGTGTCTAAATTATGACACAGAAGAGAATTGCTGATTTTTTTTTATTTTTTTTTAGTGACAGAAAATGTCCTTGGAATGAGATGTTTAGCAATTGAAAATAAACTTAACTGTTCTAACAACTTCACTAAAAGAGTTTAATGTAGATTTCGTCTTTTCATAGCCGTGTCCAGATGTTTTTTGGTTTCCCATATTTTCTGACACTGCTTGTGATGAATTGGTAGAAGAAATGGAACATTTTGGACAATGGTCTGGTGGAAAACACCAAGTAAGTGTCAGCCATTATAAACATGTCCTTATTAAGAGAGTACATTTATAACAAGCCACAGCATGCTGCAATAAACAAACTGTCCAAGAAATGCTAATAACCTAAGACATCTGCTGTGTAGAATAAAATGCTGAATTTTGTCTGCCACGCAGCTTGATGTTCTGTAGATTTAGAGACATCTCAGTTAACCTTGAACTAGAAAATTCAGACACTAACTGCAACAGCTGCTGTAGTAGTTATCCAAGTTATCCAACAGTGGCTGGTCTTTGATAATTCTTCAGAGTTTACCTCTACAGTCTTGATTTATCAGACTTGTCCCTCGAAGCACATACCCACAGACATTATGGACTACTGTGTTTGTATTTGCACCAAGCTCGAAGTATTAACTACTGCTTAAATCAAAGTTTTGAGAACAGGAACGTTTGTCATTTTCACAAATATTTGGAAGGAGTTGAATTACAGTCAGGGTTTGACTGCAGGCTGGAGCCTCCAGAGAAACTTTTTTTTATCATACTTCTAAGGTAAAAGTATTTTAACATATTTATTATCGTGACGAGTTGATGCCTGTACTCTAACTTCTGTTGCGTCTACATCTCAGTAATTAAAAATGGTACCCTAGTGAAACCCTTATTTACGGGCAGCACATCCAAATATTGACTCACCTTCTAAGAACTGTCCAGTTCTTGCCCATTGATATCTCAGCAATTTATATCACAGCAGTTGGCTGTGAGATTATTGTGCATCAAGCTCAGATACGCCCACTAAAGCATTACTCTGCAGTTTTGCGATTGTGCGGATTCTACATATCTGTGGAAGTGCCAGAAGCATTCCATGCTCATATTTCAAAGCTATTTATGGTGTTTTCGTTAGGACAGCCGTATTTCTGGTGGTTATGAAAATGTCCCAACTGATGATATCCATATGAAGCAAATTGGACTGGATAACGAATGGCTACACTTCATAAGAGAATTCATTGCACCAGTAACATTAAAAGTGTTTGCTGGTTATTATACCAAGGTACGTGTTTAAAAGTTGCAGGTAATCTCTGAAAAGAGTAAATAATTCTAAGTATTTTATTGAACTGTTTGCTATGTTTGGTGAGTTTACAAGTGATGTAGCAGTATTACAGCTGAGTGTTGTGTTCTTAACTGAGTTTTAAATAAGCAAAGAAAACCCACAGCCCTATGTGCGTGACACTGGAGTTCACATGTTGAAGTCTGACTGTATATTTTGTTTCAGGGATATGCTTTATTGAATTTTGTTGTAAAATATAGCCCTGACAGACAACGGTCACTCAGACCTCATCATGACTCTTCTACATTCACAATCAACATTGCACTCAACAAAGTAGGAGAGGATTTTCAAGTAAGTTGGCAAGTTATTTATTGAGCTAAAAAAAAGTCATCCTTTAAGTGTCTAATATTGTTTCCAAACAAGAACTCAAATAGACATGCTTAAAGACAATGTTGAAGGGGAAAATATGTGCAACACAAATTGAGATATATTATTGATCGGTGTTTTTGAGTAGCAAACTTTCTCAGTTGCAGGATCAAGACGTGCTGATGCAGTCAGGTTGAATTAGTCAAAATGGCTTCAGATGGTGCTGGGAAGAAGTTTAAGAAAAACTTCGGAGATGTTCTTTTTTAACATTTTTGAAATGCTTCATCTTTTTGCAGTAGAAAGCAATCGTTTCAATTATTTAAAATATTAACAGGTTGAATAAGCTTCTCTTTATGGCGTCTTTTTTTTTTAAGTATGTTTCCCAGATTTCTTCCTTTAGAAAACACTGCTTCACTTTGAAACCAACAGTTGGAATAATTTATTTAAAATTTATTTAAGTACTGTCTTGGGTGAAGGTGGACATTGATTTGCTCCACTCTTGTATTGCCTACGCTACTGTTATTGATAAAATGCTCCTCAGAGATGCTGATTGAAAGAGTTGTTGTCCAGGGAATGTTAAAGAAAATCAAAAGGAAACCTTTTTTTGTTGCTAAATCCTGCTTGTTACTTACTGTTGAGAAGGTGATGTCATTTTAACAATATTGCTGTGGTGTTTTCTTTTTTCTTTCCTTTTTGCTTAAAAAGGACAAATCTTAAAAAGTCTATTATTAATAATTGTGGATAAATATAAAGAACCTAGTCATATAAAAACACGAGGTAAGTGAGTGTAGTGATGGTTTTTTTGTTTTTATTTTTGCTACAGGGAGGTGGATGTAAATTTCTTAGGTACAACTGCTCCATTGAATCACCAAGGAAAGGATGGAGTTTTATGCATCCGGGAAGACTTACTCATTTACATGAAGGACTTCCAATCTTGAATGGCACAAGATACATTGCAGTATCATTTATTGACCCTTAATTTTATTGTTTTGCCCTCTTCAACATCAGTGTTTGGTTCCTTACATAAACATTTATTTATAGTTTTCTTCTGGAAGATGGTGATACACAAAGTTACTGTTCCCAGACAGCAAGGTTACTTTGGGCTAAAAGAATGAAAAAAGAAACTGTTTTTAAATTGTTGAAGATTCCTCAATATGTGCTCTGAGCCTTGAATTACAAAGTAAATGTGTCCTGCTAGTTTTTCCATTCTGCTGTCTTAAAGAATAAGCGAGGAGAGAAAATGGAAAAATATTTTATAATTAATTCATTCTTTGTTGGGAAAAAAACATCCTAGGTGCAAAGTTATCTGAAAAAATTCTTGTGGTTTCCATTCCATAAGTGACACACCTGAAGTTGTGTGGTATGTGTATTTGGTACCAACCGATTAAAAAGCACAGCATATAAACAGTATGGAGTGAATGTCATTGGGAGTTAAGCAGTAATTCCGTCAGCTGGTATATACTGAAGGGGAAACATCTCGGTAATGTCTTCTTAATTCATTTTCATCGTTAGAAGAAAAAAACAAACTACAAAGAAGGAGTAACAAATAATTTAGCTAATAAAAAATGTTTTCATCATTTGTTTTAAGAACTCAACCTCTTGAAAATTTATTTTTCTTCACCAAGTGACCTTCCTTTCAAATGAGTTATTTTTCTAAATGTGTAATTGCACCCAATTGATGCTGGAAATTTGATGTTTATTTTCACAGTGCTGATAAATTCTAATAGCGGGATATTTTGTAAAGACAATTTTCTATTATTTAAAATTACTTGAATTTTCTATCAGGAAAATGAAATTGTGGAAGCCTCTTTTAAACCGAAGGATCTTAACTTGCCATTTGTTTTAAAGAAATCCGTTTAAAATAATCCTACTGTATCTACTGTTTGTAATTTAAAGAAACTTGAAGCAAACTATCTCAAAGTCTACCGTGCCAAAATGCACAATATGTTGGAAAAACTTGTGAAAAATAAAAGGTAATTTTAAATTAAATGTAACAGCTTTTTACTTGACTGTATTAAGTAGTTCATGCATGTTGCCATTGTTCTTACAGTAATTATATTTATTGATAAATATTTTCAAAGGAAATGTAGATATATTTGGATTGCTAGGAGCTTCTTGAAGTGTTGTCAGGCTTCAGCCCATTTGCAGTGTTATTATTAAGTTCTGTTAGCTGGCACAAATGCACCAAAGGCAAACAGGTATATCATATCACAACCGAAGCTGTGTTGAACTTTCAGAAGAACCCCAGCAGGGTGGATGTTTCTCATCTTTTTTCTTTGTTTAAGTAGAGAAGCTTTTAATAATCTGAACAGATCACTTTTACATGCTAATATTTTATGACGCTTCATATCAGGTTTCCTAAACAGAAATTCTGTTTGGAGTTGATAGAGGAGTGAGATTATTCTGCTACCCCAGAGTAGCCTGTCTGCTTATTTCCCTGTTCCATTGCTCTTAGGGGAGTAGGTTGTAATGCGACTTGAAGTTACACTGAAGCAAACACAGCAAAATGCAGTGATTTCTATAGTACGCTCAAGTGAGCTTGTTAAGAATGGTTTCTCAAGGGAAATTCTTTGCTTTCTTTTCATTTCTCTTACACTGTCAACCCTTCTCCGTTGCAGGCTCGCATTTGGAGATCAATAAATGTATTCCCAACTCTGTTTCCGTACACGAAACACCTCTGTCTTAGTGAGTGTCTGTGGATGTTTATGTAGCCTGTGCTTAGACTAATGTTGCAGAGCAGAAAGTCTTCAAGGCTTCAGAATGAAAGCAGCTTTTGTTAATTGCCTCTTTCTGAGCATTTGCCTGCAGTCTGTTAGGCTGACTCAGAACAGGGGAATATTTTTACCACTGGAACAGTTAAAGGCAGTTTAGTGTTATGAGGAGCAGTCTTGAAAAATGAGCAACAAATGAACAACCAATCCTTTAATGAAAAATATGGGAAGTTTTTAAAGAGTGAGATCTCTTTTTCATGAGTTCTTTTAGGTATTATTTTTACTCCTCAGTTGCATTAGATATTGCATATTTTTTCTTATCTTTTTTTCCTTTCAACATAAGCATTAGGACTTGCTTATTGCTACATCTATTTGCATCTAGTAATGAACTGTCAGATGAAGCGCTATGTTTAATACACACTGGTTGGAAGGGAAAATGTTTACCATGCTCACATTCCTGATTTTTTTCTTTTAAAAGAAGTTTTTGCCAAGGTTGTCAGCTCTCTTTCAGGCGGATGGCAGTGTATATGGAGCTGCCTGAATTTACTTCTTGGTGGTAACAAACACCAGAAAAAGATCTTATCTGTTCACCCAAATTAGTTCTGAAAGCTTTGCTGCACTCTCAGAATGTCACTACACTAGCTCAAACAATCAGAATTAGGAAATTATTTTTAATTTTCATTAATTTTAAAAGCACTTCAAAAAAATTTGAGTTTCCTAACAGTTTGTTTTGGGACATTTGTACGTGCATCAGAAGGAAAGCAGCAGCTTGAATCCCAGCAGTGTATGAGAGACCTTGGGAGTACAGGGACATGAAGGTGCTCTGCAACAGAAGAGACATTTGTGAAGTATCTGGCTTGTTTTGCTTTCACCTAGATTTATTTTTTTGCTGCTAAGTACTTGGATTTGAGATTGTGGTGGGGGTAAGAAGCAGGAGATCGTCGTATAGATGCGAGGATTTCTCAGCTTTTAACTGATAATAATACAGCTTGTCTTTTATTTTATATTCATGAACTATACTGACTCTCTGATACTCCTAAGTAGCACTCAGGATGTTTACACTTAATATTCTTTCGTATCACTTTGTAACAAGGAATTTCAATGTTTACTTGTAGCTTAATGTTTTATTTTATTTTTCCTGACTATTACTACTCCACTCTTACAGTGATCTGATAGAAATGAGACTGATAAGCCCCAAAGGAAGATGGATTTCCAGAGAGGCAATAATAATGAAATCAATTGGATTGTACCTTATTTATTTAAAGGCTTTTCCCCAATCTACCATATGCATTAATTGAGCGTCAATTCAAAGCAGAGCTTTCACACTATATGCACATATGAGTTTTGCTTTTAGTTTTCTGTTTGAATGAATTTGTTCGGATTTTTCTTTTTGGCTGCTGCAATGAACTTTTTAAGAAACAGATGAATTTCAGTTACCTTTTGTTTCTGCTGGTCTTCCATGGGTTCAGTTATGAAAGGAGTAAGTACTGTGAATCTTTACTTTCTTCTACTCACTTACTTGCTTGGCAGGGTAGAGTGTTCTGCTGTTTTTCTGAGTGCAAGGGAGCAGAATTCTCTGTCTCAGGAGCCCCTTGTGATTGAAGTATCAGGTAAGGTGCTTATTTTTTTGTAATTTTTTTTTTTATGGGATTGTTTGATTTTATGGTGGAGTATAGATTAGTGGGCAAAGCCTTTGTAAAATGCATTTTGAGAACTGATATTGAGTTTTTAGAGCTACTGGTTGCACTTCTGGAGCTGTTTGACTGCAGAGTTGCAGGGATGAGTAACTCCACTTTGGACACTCAGCCTCAGTGGTTCCCTTCCTTCAGCTGCTGCCAAAAGAGGACCTTTGGCAGAAAGTTATTTTCCAGCCAATACCGAGGGAGATGAGAATTGAAGGTGCAGGTTCTGTTGCACACAAGGAGTGGAAGTGTTGTTTCAAACAACTTTCCAACAAATTCTCATAGACTCTGTAACATAGCAAAACAAATACTTTGGGATCTAATGAAGCATACCATCCTCCCCAACAGTACTGGAGAACCTTGCAGTAACATTATAGATTTTTCGAAATTCAGTTCTCACATACAAAAATAACATTAAACACAGCTGGAAAAGAATGCTTCTGTCATCTTCACTCACTGAAACGTATTATTGGATAGCTGTGTACTTTTTTCCTGTAATGATATATCTGCTTGACATAGCCTTTTGATCTGCTTCAGTACATCCCACTTATGGATTGATGGCTATCTTTCAGTGCATTTCTGGAAGTGGGGAATGAAAGAGGGAGAAGTCAGTGCTCGGTAACCTCAAACTTTATCCCAGCAACCTGCAGCTGTTGGCACAACTGCTCAGCACATTCCTTGACTGTGGAGGAGGTGTGAGAAAGCAGTTGATTTTCTGACTTGGTGCTAAGGCAGCTATACATATAGAAATGATCATCATTTTCTTTATCCCTAAGTAATTTATTGTTTTTGGAAAGTAAGTTTTCTGGATTGAGCTTCACTTCAGAAAAGCAACTTTGGCTGTGCTTAAAGCAGTGCATCTTGGGAGCTATTTTACACAAGAAAGAAATGTGAGATAAGCTGTCTGATAAAAGTGCATTCATCTTAAGTTATTTATTAGAGTAAGGCAGGAATCGAAAGGCAGTGTTTCACTCAGTGTGCTTACAGCCTGTACTGGCATTAGCATAACTTCAGAAGTAGCAGAGCTGGAACCCAGCCAGCGCTGGGGAGGTAGACGGGTTGCCTCGCAGGCAGCACTTCTCAGTGACGCTGTGCCCACCTGCACAATTTCTTGTGTCTGTGTCCTGAGCGTTCCCGTTGTGCATGCTTGCTCTGCTTATTACTGGTCTGTGTCTGTTGAACGTCCCTAGTGCCTGGGTTGTCAAGGCAGCTGTGTAGTCGCATAGCAAATAGGTTACTCAGGGACTGGACTTCTGGCTTGAAACCAAAATTCTTCCATTTTCAAAAATTTTGCTTAGTTGTTAAAGGAGTTGCTCAGCTACTAATGGCTTTGTACCCTTCTGATTCCTCCCTTTTTGGAGTAGAGAGCAGAGAGAGGAGGAAGGTAGCCAAGTATATTTTGTGTAAGCTGCTTCCTTACCATAAAGTCATTAGTACAGACGAGACATGAAAATATTGCATTTTCACAGATTCAGTTGCAATGGCAATTAACGTGAACAATACTTTAAGCCCATGAGATGTTTTACAGTTCTTAATACCTTAAGACAGCAGGGCTTACTCTCCAAAGTGGGCTTGAAGGCTTTAGGCTTTAAGCTTTCTCAGGCTTGGGTCACTAATCTCTCACAAAGTGCACTCACACACAGGTGGTGTTTCAAAATGTAACTCTTTATTTAAAAAAGCAAACAAAAATGTACCAACAAAACCCCTTTATTTTAGAGTAGTAATTTTAGTATTCTTCATTTTTAAGTTAAAGTATATCGTTCCAAGCATATTAAGTAAATTGTCAACTTCACGTAGTGTAGCAACAGAACCTGAAGCATTACTGTTCAGGACTTCATTCAAGTAACTTGTTGGCTGATAACAGTTGCTATTGCTCTGACAGAGAAAGGTGTATCCAGCTGCTGCTGTTTGTGCTTGAGCAATAAGTCTGTCTCCATCTTCCCATGGTAGTAAGATGGAGAGATGGAGCTGGTAAGGGTACCTGAGAAGGGACCCTGACATATACAAAGGGCCTAGAGAAAATGAATCAGGCTTTGTAAGGATAAACTCTTCTGAGTTTTGATTTTAGCTCCTGACTCACAACAAGTCTCTGTATATATGGGAGGGTGAGGATTTGTGGAAAGTTAAATGCATTTGATTTTTTCTTTTTCCCAGGCACTTCTAACTTGAGCACAATGTCAACTGAAGGCATTTCTGTAAAATGTCCCTTGCTGAGTTGAAAGTCCTGAAAGCATGAAAGTATTGCAACATTTCAAAGGAAGGATCACCAGCATGAAGTAGGCATGATGTGTGAGAAGTTGAGGCAAAAAGTATTAAGTATAAGCTACTGAACACTAACTTCTATGTTTGGAAGCAGTGGGTGTTGAGTGGGCAAGCGCACAATGCTGAATACTGGCATAGCCAAATTTAGAGACTTGTCATCTCTGAATCACTTCTGCAAGCTGCGATTCATCAAAGATCATGAGCAATGTCAAGCAGTTGATCGTTCTTCAAAACATGTACCATGTAAATTAGGGCAGACAGTCATGGTCCTAATACCTAAAACATTATTTTGCCTTAATTTCCAGACTTGTATAATCTCAGACTTCTTTACTGTGCTGTCATGAATTAGAGATCTTGATAGTATTATTTGCAAGAAGAGAAAGTTCTCAGTTCTTGCACTTCAGCCATAGGCTTTAATCTCAGTGAGAGTGCTTTGGCCACACAAGTTATGAATGCTTTGTTCTCTGACTCTTGATCATCACTCAGTTGTATGCATTGCTTTCCATCTGAACTGTGCAAAGTTGTCTCGTGCATTTGTTAGATGCCAGCATTCCAGCTCAGTCAAAAAAAACCCCAACAACACAGGTTTGGCATATACAGAGGTTGGGAGCAAGGGAGGCAGAGACAAGGGATCTTTGTTTTAAAGTGCTCTTGAAGTGTAAAATTTAACTGCTGCTTCTGTGGCAATGAAAGATGCCTTAGTAGCAGAACTGGTGAGCTATTGTATACCTGGAGTATAGCCGTGATGTTATTCTCTATGGAGCATAGAAGATATTTCTCAGTGACTTTGTACGAGCAGAAACCCATGCTTGCTCTTTTCCATAGCCTGGTCTTGTTCAGCAGAAGAGATGTTTTTTATTGCACTCCTCAGTTTTGGAAAAATGGGAGGCACAGGAAAGTACACAGCCAAGGCTTGATTTTATCTAAATATCACTGACATAAAGGCAATAGAAACTTTCCAGGAACTGGCTGATTCATGTTAGAAGAAATTCAAATGGTAGAAGTAGAAAAACGAGGTATCTTTAGCTGAACGTGGAGGTATGGGATATGCTGTGCATTTTTTATCGTTTAGCAGACATAATGTACCTGAAGGTGGATAACAGACGTGGAAGGCTGAATAGAGATACCAGCGTGTTTCCAAAATAGCTGTGCAGGTGTTCTTGAAATGTTGCTTGAGCAAATAAATGGTTTTATTCTTGCCAAGTTGGTCCCGTTCTTATTTACCTTTTAGTCTGAAAGGAACAAAAACACATTATAAAGCTATAATGCCATTCAAATGCTGGGAAACAGAAGCCTATTTAAAAAAAATAAATAAATAGAGATTACATTGCAGAGGAAAGGAAAATTTTGGAACTGTTAAGACATCAGAACTACTCTCTGCATGGAGTGTTTTATAAGCAGAGCCCTGAGGAGGAGCTTGAGGAATGTCGTCAAAATACCACAGTCTGAAGGTCTATTTTTAATTTTGTACAAATTTAAATTTCTTTTAAAAATAATTCTCAAAATAAAATAAAATTAAATTAAAGATGAGAAAGTACTCCTAGCTGCAAGCTTTCTTCGTAAATGCTCTTCTCTTCAAGGACAACAAAAATATCTGATACTAAACATAAGTATTTAAATACAGGTCTGGATTTCCAATCTTGGTGCTGGTGCCTAACGGGACACATACCTAGCATTAAAACTCCACAGTCAGGAAGTTATTCTATCTTAATAGTTAAACAAAAGATGAATGTTAGAAATATGGTTTTCAACAGATTTAATGTAGGTTTTCTGAAAATATAAAATTGAAACTTCCTATTCTCGGATATGGGCAGTGAAGCTAAAATGCAGGATGGGTTTCAATATGTAGTAGTGTTTGGAGTATTGATTAAAATTAATTTACTCTTTAAAGAAGGTAGAGCCAGGACAATGGAAAATTTGCTGAGGTTTGTGTTACTCTTTATACCTTAACTGTGTGTTAACTATATTGTATCATTGTCTATTAATATTTTAGAAATAATTCATAGTAGACATTTTTCAAAGTTCATTTATTTTTCATGGGCTGTCCCAGTTCCTCTTCACAGGTTTTTCAGGTTTGAAGGTGGAAACATTTCATAATTTATTTATGAAATTTAGCTTCCAGTAAAGTGAGAGAATTCGAGTAAACTTGATAAGAAAAAAAATTCTTAACTGAAGGAAAGTTCAGATGAGGTAAGAAATCTGGTTTTCACTGCATCGTTGTAGAGCGTTTTACTACACTGTGAGTTTTGCGCTGTTTGTATTTTTGTTTGTTTTTAATTAGGGGATGAAGCAAGGAAGCATATATAGTTCTTGAGCAATATAAGCCACTGGAATATAGAAATAAATGTCTTAACACATGAGAAGTAATAAGTAGATAAAATACATAACTTAAGTATGCAGACAGAAAGAAACTCCTATAGACAAAGTATATCCAGTGCCCAGATGAGATTGAAGGAGGTCTGCAATAAGCGAAGCTCACGTTTTGTGCTGGAGATGCTCTTAGAATTGTTTGATTTCCGTACCTAATGGGAAATAAATACTATGTGAGAAAGAAAACTGCAGCTCTTTGCTCACACAAAAGGAGTTGGTCTCATAATGATGAAGTCATTTCCTTTCTTCAAACAAAAACTTTAGAGAAAGGTACCTTTATACATATTATAACTCACACATAAATACCACTACAGTACAGTTACTTTTACTTTATAAACATAGGTGGGATTTTCTTTCCTATATGTAGAAATACGAAATACTGCTTCTGTTGTTTCTTTTCTGATGTTTGTCTTCAAGCTGAAAATTTTATGTACAGCATGCTGTACAGTAATGCTGCTTCTTTACTTTAAACCAAGCCATAGAAGCTTTTCTGGACTGAATGTCGCCCACAGAATATTTGCCTGTGGAAAATCTTTATAGTCAACTTTACTGGATTTTTTATCTTTTTTAAATATCCAAGAAGAGATAAGAGCATTTATTGCTAATCATAAAAATGTTTTGCGTTCACTAACAAAAGTTGCAGATTGAAAATAACTACTGAGGAAAACTGAATTGTTTTTTAGTTTTACTTTTTTGAAGAGGAAGAAATAAAAAAAACTCAAAACTTTTTAACTCAGTGGAGCCAAGTGGTTGTGTACAAAGCAAAGATATAAATCTTCATGCATAAGAACAGAGTCCCATAGTAGTTTAAAAAAAAAAAAAAAAAAGTTGAAGGCAGTGGAACTGAGTAAGCTAATGACCAATACTGCATATCATAAATAGCATTAAGTATAGCATCTTTATTTAAATCCAGTTGCTAGACTGTAAGGAACGGTGCAATGGATTGCTACTGTCAGAATTAGATCCTCTCCTTTCTTTCATTCTGCTTAGTGGCTGATTCCTCAATGAACATCTCTGCTGCCGTGTGCCACATTCGGTCAGTGGGAACGCTGAGGATTATCCGTAAGACAACAAATAGGAACTCCTAGAGGTTGTTTTGTTTGGCTTTGTCTTCCTTCCTGTAACGTGTTTACATTTCAGCTTCTAGATCAGTTTGGTATATTATTATTATTATTACTTTTAACTTTACTGTGCTGATTTCTGCGTGTGTTGCATGGTGAAGTGTTTCATGGTACAAGTACTAAGGCATGGCATTTCTTCATACTATGTGCCAACTTCTTTCCTGAATCCAGTATTTTCCTAAATGCTTGTGGTCCACTGGTAAAGCGATCACAGAGAAGCCTGCAGTCCTTTCTTACTGCTGTATTAAACATTTCACTTTTTTCAAATTCCTGGAAATCGGTTGTAGATACAGAGCTTCTTTCTGCATTCCCACCTGGCTTTAGCTCAGAATGTTGGTAGCCCTCCATATAAAGTGAACTTTGATAAAGAGAATATTCATCCTATTCAGCCAGCTTCCCAACCTCCTAAGTTTTGAATTATGAATTCAAATGTAGTAAAGTATGAATTCAATGTAGTAAAGTGCTGCAGGAAAGGAGAACACACTCCAAGCCAGCCAATGGCACTGGCAATATAAATGATATTTAAATGGGAAGTATGGTTTCTGCATGGAATGCTACTCCAGGATCCAGTTCCTTTCTTTGTCTCTGTATGGGAACTGTTGAGCCACAGCCTGAACCACTGACTGATCACCTGAGGCAAGCACTGAGTCAGCCGTGGGAGCACAGGTGAAGGCAATTCACCTGTGTGACCGGAAGGGGTTCCACCCCTCCTAGACCCCCATTTAAGGGCTGACTAAGAGTGGGGAAGGATCTCTTTCTGGAGATTCCTCCTTCGTGGAGCTTTTCATCATGAGCCTAAATCTTTGGATACAGGTGAGCATTCCTTCTCTATTTGTTCCTTTGCCATCTCACTACGGTACTCTTTTCCAACTGTGTGTTTGTTGACTGTACGGTTTCCATCCCTCCTTCAGTTCAGACATAAGTGTTGTCTAACCAAAAGCTGATTTCCCTTACCTTTCTAGACAGGAAATATCTTCAAGACAGTAGGAAGGCTTGCATAGATACAGGGTGAACTCCTTTGCGCAGCCTCAGGCTTGTACTTATCTCCCAGGGAGTAGTTTGAAGAAGCATTTTAAGTGTCTGAACTGAGCTGCTGCCCTCTGCAAGCTGGAGTGTTTTATGCTTTGGCTAAAACAGAACACATAAATCTCATGGAAATCACTCTGGATTATTTAGCTGTGCTTCAGCGCTTTTTTTTTTTTTTTTTTAAGGAGTTGGTGCAGACGGCTATCGGAAATCTCAAATTCACTAAGTTAGAGTCAAGAATAAAAGCAGCAAGGAAAAATGTTTTTAATTGGTGGATAACTTCTGAGGATTTTGATAATATTCTGGCTGCTGAGCTTCTTGTAATTTCTTATGCTTGCTTAGCTATGTACAGAATAAATATACCACAACTATGTCATTTAATTTGGTGGTTACTTAAGGCTGCTTGCAAAAATAGGGAATATAGTGCTACTTTTGGTGTCTAAAAACTAGATTTACTGTTTATGAACAGTAAAATAAGGAGATCTCTTTTGGGGTCGTGTCCCAAATGGCTGAATTTCAGCACACCTGACCTGACCTTTGTCAATTCAATTCCATTTTGTATTGATTCTATGAATTCTGTTCTGCGTTTGCTGTGTAGGTCAAAGTATTTAACCTAATTAATAAAAGCATGAGCAGATAAGGACAGCGGAAAGAAAAACTACTTTGCCATATGTACATACTTTTCCCCAGTGAAAAGTTGGAGATAAAATAGTGTTTTTATACTCTGCCTGCCATCCTGTGGCCAAACAGAATTTTACAGTTGCTTATTAAAAACAGGAAGGCTCATGATAGTAGAGTAGGCATAATAACTGTGAAAATGCTTAATAGTTAAGATATAATTTTGAAATTCAAGCCTAGTAATGTTCATTTGTGGACAGCATGCATTTAGATGCATATGCCTTCAAAAAAGGAAAAATACTTGTATACCCATTTTGTAGGTAGTAGTTGCAAACTATTCACTGAGAGGGAATGAAGTAGTCTGCTCATACAGCAGTACTTTTATAGCCTTTCATCAAAGCATTTCGTAAGTAGATGGGAAATCTGAAGATCAGAAAAAATGATTTGATCATCATGTTTGGCTCCAGGTCTGGGAAGAGACAGCAACGTCTGTCTGCAGCCTTGGCTCTGAGCTCTGGCTCAGTGACTCGGTAGCCAGGCGAGCATCCGCAGCCCTGGGGGGACAGGAAGGGGCTGTGGGACGGGACGTGCCTCAAATACCAGACACGGCTCTCAGCCAGCTCGATGCACAAAGTAGGAAGCAAGAGAAACTCTCCCAACATGCTGCTGTCTAGTGCAGGATGTCTTCCTTGATCCTATTCTGCTCCTTTCTAAAAACGTCTCTTGGTATGAAACCAAAATCTCTGGTCTGCTGGAGCCAAGAGCGGAGCTGGCCAATGCAGCGAGAGCATCTCTTCCCTTCCCTGTCCTGTCTGTGGGCAGCACTA
The DNA here is from genome assembly GCA_016647715.1 of Pavo muticus. Classification (NCBI taxonomy): domain Eukaryota; kingdom Metazoa; phylum Chordata; class Aves; order Galliformes; family Phasianidae; genus Pavo; species Pavo muticus. The sequence goes on from JACDJE010000106.1 coordinate 1,745,678, forward strand.
CGCTGCCCTGTGCAGCACCGGATCTCCCGCACCCTGGTATTTATGCACTCGTTGGGCATGTAAATGAAATGTCACCACTGCTGACACATATGTTTGAATATTTATTTTACACAGGGGTTGTATTAATACATGATGGAGTAAATAACTTTTTTATTATTTTCCTGATGTTTCCGGATTTGTCTTTTCGGATGGTGCATGTGGTAGATAGGTAGGAACCCTTTCATAAATCTTTCCTCTATTTGTTCAAGAGAAAATTAATTTATCTCAGTAAAACTTCATCTTGTAACTGACTCTTTTAAAAATCAAAGCCCTGTTTGGTTTTCTTTGGATATTTGAGTCCTCTATCAGTAAAATAGTATCAAATATTTTAAGTGACCACTGATACATACGTTTGTTGGTACCTTGTCAAAGCCACGTTTAAAATAAATAAATGTGTACTTAAAAATATATCTATATTTAAAAATAAATTCCACAGAACAATTTATTGCGGTCTTTGACAAGAAGAGTTCTAGAGAGAGAGAGAGAGAGAGCGCCTTTATTATCAGCTCTAGGCAGATGTTTTCCTACTCTTTTTAGTCAAGAAAAAATCAAAGGGAGACTGTTACCTCTCAGTGAGTGTGTGGTCCGTAGGCTGCAGAGAGAAAGACAAAATGGCGAAATGCTATGTACCAAAAACTATAAACTGCTTGGACTATTTTGTTTGATAAAGGTTCATAGTTAACAAGTAACTTTATTTCCCTTCTGCTCTGGGCTAGAACATGAGCCACTGACTCTGATAGCGCCAAGATTACTTTCTATCTCATACATTTTCTCTTGGCTGAGTTCAGTTGTTTCAGTGTAATTTATTTGTCAGAGGAAGTCATTACTGGGAGAAGAGGCAATTTCTTAGTAATTAAAGCCAGTCTGAATTTTTGGATTGGAAGTTGAATTTACTAGTCCAGCAGATCAGAGTACACAAGTGTAGAATCTTATTAGGGATTAACTCCCTCTTCATTATGACCTGGTTTTGGGCCACATAGAACTGCTGCATGCTGCAGAATATCCTTTTCAGTTGTGGGGAGTGAGAGAGAATAGCCTTTTAAAGGTAGTAGCTGGAGAATCCTGAACTAGCCTCAAGGATTTGTTTGCTGGTTTAATCTTCATTTTGCTTGCTGGTTATGTAAGGTTCTGCTCCTTCTAAAAAAAGGGTCATAAAGGGTTAAGAACTTGCTTTTTTTTATGAATGCAAAATATAACAAGTGACTGTTAAGTTAACCAGGGACTGCTGTGGTTGCTTGTGCTGACTCAGGTTAAAATGGAAAAAAAGAACAGATTTCTTTAAAAAGAAAGCAGGTTGCTTCACATGTTAACATATGCGGAGCATCTTTGTGCCACGTGGCAGCACTTTCACACAAACACCATGGTTTCTGCCTTCCCCTCTGTCCCACTGGGGTTGCGGTCACTGCCAGAATGATTCAGGTACTTTGAAAATACGAAGCAGTTCTTTAGCAATGAGAATTTGATTGCATTGATGACAAGTCTGGAGATTCCAAGCAGAGCTCACATGCAACTAGGGCTGGTAGGGCAGGTGTCCCTTCTGATGGCCCCTCAGAGTGATCTGCAGCACGGGAGAGGTGGGAGCTCAGAGCTGCTGCATCTTGCTAGAGGATCTGTCAGCATTTTGCTGTGCTGGGCCCAGGCACAATGCTGGGCAGCAATGAAAATGTGCTACTGCTGTCTTTAGCCCCTGCCGACATTTACAGCAGTAGGCACATGAGATGTTCTTCAGCTCAGAGTGAATGAAACCTGTAAATCAAGAGCTCTGTGGCTTCTAATAAAGCAGTCACTTACTCTTCAGATCTCACTTCCTTTCAAAAATCTCTGCTAAGGTTCCATTTCCTAAATGTATGGAGAGTATATATCCATCAAGGAAGTGCTATTAAGGACAAATAAATGTCTGCACGTAGTATATTTTATTTGAACTGTCATTTGGATGAAGGTACTTTCAGCAATGGCTTTTTAACTGGAGGACTGAGGTAGAGATGAAATGAATGATTCAGAGGAGGAATAAAACCTGTGGAAATCACCTCGAGCAGGGCTGTGAAGAGACAGTAATTTGTCCCCTGCTCTGTTACACAACCTGACAGTAGATTGAAGTGCCTTCAGCTGCGCAACCAGCTCTTCAAAAAGCTGTTCCTGTGGAGAACAGGCACTGAATTTTTGTGAGGGGTGCTGGCTCCTGCTTGCTGTGTCCGCAGCCTGTGGGACCTCAGCAGGAAGACACAGGCCAGGGCTTGTCTCAGAGGATATGGACTACAAGTTCCCTCAGAAGGGATAGGGATGGAAGCAGCACCCACCACCACTCTTGGGAACCCCAGTCACCCAGAGCTGGGAGGTGAGCAATGAGAAGCAGGCAATGGGTGCTTTTACAGGCAAACTAGGCTTTTAGAAACAAGCACTAGCAAAGTTATATGTTCTGGAAGTTGCACGGATCTGCTTTAAAGATTTGCCTCTGCTTCAACATATTTTTCTTGCCTGCCAGTCTCCAGCATTCGTTTTAATTTTTTCTATCCACCACAGTCTTAATATATATATTATGGTAAAAGTTTCCAGTGATTTTCACTAATTTGACTCTGTGTTATCCTGATGCTTAATCAACAGATTTGTTGTTACTTACCATGTGGAACTTAACTGACTGCATGTTTAAACAGCTGCCTTTTCTGTAGCTCTTGTGGAGTTGTTTTTCTAGTGGTTTCTTCTTTCTTCATCCCCCTAGCCACGTATGTACTTTCTCTGTAAATCTTATTTTGTACAGATGCTCCAATGATGATCTTTGAATGCAGACAGGGAAAAGCCCTTTGTCATTAATACTTCTTTCCCCCTCTTTGGCAACAAAGCACTTGGCTAAGTCTCTGTTCTTTTCTGACAAGAATTGCTTCCAGATGTTTTCTTGGTGCTCCTATGTTGGTTGTGTTTGGATTGTCACTTGATCATTAGCACTCTGTTTTTGAGCTGGGAGCCTTTGAATTGGTAGTGACAAGACACAGACCCAAACCTCAATTGTCTGACCTCAGCTTCCTAGGCCTGAGGTTATGCTTGGCTTTGAGATCTTGGTTTGGCCTATAGAATCAGCAGGGCTCAGCCACAGAGTTCAATTCTGATTTCGGATGTGGCATTTACCAATAACACAACTACACAAGTCACTGCTTCATGTTGACTGTGGGTAGAGAGTCGAACTTAATTCTTAAATTATCAACTCCTCTTTTTTTCTGGAGGACAATGCTATGGGCAACTTTCATCTTCTGTGAAAATAAAGGGCCCGGAGTTCTGAGCCCTCTTGTTTTACTCCAGAAGTCCATGGATACCATCTTGGAGAGGCGGAGAGTGTCTGGGTAGGCTAGAAGCGGCATCACCTCTCTCTCAGGCCTGTGGTGGCCACAGTACAGAGCTGAACCCAGTGATGGTCCCACGTGGGGCTCTGGGTCAGCCTGGCTGCTGTGACTGAGATGTTCTGGAAGGAAAGTATAGCCAGTGGTGTTCCCTAGTGGTTTTGATGTGGGAAGAAGGACTGAAAGATCATATAACAAAACAAACTTCATGTATCCTGTGTTACTCACAACTCTCACCATTCATGCATCATACATAAGAAAAGGAGCACATGCCTTTCTTATATAGACCAGGTACTCCCATCCCATCTCCTGGCTGGGGCTTTGAGCATGCAGAACTTGCTTATTGGCTTCCCAGTCCTTAAGGGCTGTCCTTGTTTTGCAAATCAATGGGTTTGGAGCATTTCCTACTTCCGGAAAGTAGGTGGGGAATTTTGCCCCTTTATTTTCTCTTTGGGAAGTGGAAGGCTAGCTGGAGGCTGACCTAGCTGTGTGCCATCCCCCGAACAGTTCAGCGGTAGGCAAGGGAGTGACCTTCAGGAAACTGAAATAAAAAATCTTTTATGCAGGGGCATCATCATGACTGAAGACACCATTGTAGGGCATCTGGACCAGGAGGAGGCAAAGGATGACACAAATTCATTCTGCCAGTCAAATATGCTGAAAACGCTGAGAAGAGTGGATCATTGTTCCAGCAAACTTAAAGCATCACCTAGCTTCCCTTAGTTGGAAGAAGTCTGCATAAAAATACTGTATTGTAAGCTGTAGTTAATTTGGCAAGATGCAGATGCTTATTCCTATGGCTGAACTGGAGCAGATTTGTGCTGAAAGGAGCCCAAAAGTGACTAAGTCTGGGGAAAGATATTGGGTTTACTTAATTGACAGGGACTCGAATCCTTTGCATTCTCTTTGTTGTAATTTAGGTAGGAGATGTCCATGCACAGATGACTCTCGAGGTGGCAGAGGTGTGAAGAAACACAGCAGATTTGCCTTCTTTTGGCCCACAGGAGGGCAACGTTGAGCTGCAGCTGAAACAAACAGGACTTGCCAAAACAGGTGTGCAGTTTACTGTTTTAAGAATTAATGAAATAAAGCAAATTAGCTAATTTAGAGTTGTTACAGACCATGGCTATTTTTTTGATGCATTGCTCTGCATCCACTCTGACTTTGTGTTTCGTTGATTTGTGGTTAATCTGTAATTGCCCTAAGTCACTTTGTCTTCATTGACCAAAGAGAATATATTACGAAGAATAAGGCGTAGTTGTGTGCTAGATTGTGGCGCTTTTTTTTTTTTTTGTGTGTGTGATTCTCATCCTAAACTGTGTTGCACAGGTAAGCGTTATATTGAGGGGGAGAATGGGAGGAGGACTGGGGAAGGATTATTAGGATTATGATTTTGAATAGTGGAATTACCTAAGAGTGCATGTGTGTTAAGGAAAGTGTTACAAGGATTGCAGGTGGAGAACACAAACTGTATGGTACTGATGATTTGAAACAAATTTTTGGAGAGCAACATATCAGCTAGAGTGTTTTAAAACAGGTGATTTTCAGTAGTCTTGGTAATGTGGCAAATACAACTGCACACAGGTTTTTGTTCAACAACAGCTTGTAGTCTCTGTACATACTGATCACAGTTTGGAGCCATGTACTCAGGAAGGCTGAAATTCCTGATGGAGGAGGAGCTGAGAACTGAAGTAAGAGATATGCCAGGTCCTAAGTGGCTAAGAAGCAAGATCAGAGGGAGTTTGGCATCAAATGCTGTCTGATAGTTTAGATATGTGATAAAAATGTTTCTTTCCAGGTACAGGTAGTGGAATCTCCTAGAAATAGTAGGCACAAGCAGAGCTGGAGCATAGCAGAACAGTCTGGGAAGCACATGGAGCATCCTACATATCTCAGAGCTCTGAGCCAATGGAGGGAGATGAGAGCACCACACATCATGCTGAAGCATAGCGGATGTGGAGGTATGTAGGAGGATGACAAACACTGCCTTGGGTGCAAAGCACAGCTGTGGCCTTGCAGGCTGAACAGGACTGATGTGTTCTTCGATTTATTTATTTTTAAATTAATAATAATTATCATTATGGGCATATAGAGATCACCATTTTTAATGCCACGAACACCTCACTCAGAGGGTGGCGACACTGGAACAGGTTGTGGGTGCCCCATTCCTGGAGGCATTCAAGGCCAGGCTGGATGTGGCTCTGGGCAGCCTGGTCTGGTGGTTGGCGACCCTGCACATAGCAGGCGGGTTGAAACTAGATGATCGTTATGGTCCTTTTCAACCCAGGCCATTCTATGATTCTATGATTGATTCTATGAAAAGTAGTTAAGAATAAATGGCTAGGAGATGCTGTCTGTTATCCATTTCCACTGAAGGATGCTGATAGCATAGCATTGTTGTTATTAACCAAAATGATCTAGAGAGATAAATAGACAAAGGTTTTTACTAAAAGCTGTGCCTTCTATGAGATTGACTCATCCGTAGCCAGACTGAGGAAGCTCTTGGGTTTTATGTCTGTACTGCATAGGTCTAAATTAATGGCATGGTTAAGAGATCTTAGTTCAGATGTTTTGTGGTCTCACGGAGGCTGCATGTTGCCAGTTCAAAAAAACTTCATGGTTTAGAAGGTTTTTTTCCCCCTTCCCAGTCATATAAGCTAAAAGCATTTTTGAAAGTGAGAACCAAGAGTCTATAACAAGGCATGAGTTTTATGCCAATTTCAATAGATCTGCAAGGGGAGAATATTTGGAGTCCCTTTTTTATGTTCAAAGCAGGAACAAATGAGCTAGGGCCTCCCCGCCACCCCTCCCCTTATTTATTTATTCCCTCCTGGAGGTGTGCAAAGTTTATTGACGTATACTAAAATAGCTTTGGCAGGGCATTCTAGTAAATGGATTGATGCCTAAAGGATACCTTCTAGTATTTTATTTAGAGAAGTGATTGTTTGGGTGTGAATCAGTTCTAATTTAGCCAGAAGGAGGTGTCGTTTCATACAGACAGTAAAACCAGCTCTCTGTGGATTGATGTTTTGGGAAACTAGCAATCTTGCAAAGACTCAGACTGAAGTAGGAGAACAGACCTGTGCCCATTTCATTCCTTATCAGCAAATGCCCTTTGTGGGTCCTTTGGAGCCAGACTCATGTTTTAAAAACCATCCCAAATCATTATATTTTACTGGAGGGGGAAAAAAAATCACTCTGTAAATGGTCTGGCCTTCAGACATATCACTGTTTGTCTCCTCACCAACAGCCATGCCAGTAAGAAGGGTACATTGTTTAAGATAGTCATTATCAGCAATGAGTAAGTACAATTACTTATAGATTAATCAGAATTGCGTGTTAAGGGTGAGTAATAAAATAACTTTTAAGCATGCTTTTCTCATTTTTTGATGGCTTATGTGGTGGAAGAGTTCAGGGTGTTTATCCCAGTCATTTTCCTCTTTTTACTGCTTTATCAAAATCCAATAGAAGCATCATGATCCATGCATCTACAGGTGAAAAGACACCCCAGTAATGATAAGAGCAGCCAGGTCTAAATGAGTATAACAAAAATAAAATAAAAAAATCCATACCAGACAAGCCTTTGCATGACGAAGGTGTGGGAGGGAGTAAGGAACTTCCCTTACCAACAGCAGCAATTTTGAGAAATATCTGTGAAGCTGGAGCTTTACATGTACTCCAGCTGATCTATAGCAAGTGGGATGATGAGGTATGGAAATAAGATATTCATAAAAACATAGCCTGTTAGAACAGAACTCTTTCCAGTCTCCTCCTCACCTCCAAGGAACATGAAGTAGCTGGACTAGATCCAGTTCAATAAGATTCTATATGAAAAAATGTCAAGTGGTAAAGCCTAGAAGAGATTCTGAAACCAGTGGGGGTATTGGATAGAGAATTATTACAGAGACTGGTATTATTTCAAATCTGAAGTTCTTCTGACCCTTACTCTATAGCCTTGCAAAAATCAAAAGCTACAGACAACATCTCTATAAACATACAAGGAGGAAGACAAGTACTTGGATAAAGCTGCACATACCAAGCTTACCAGTTAGTATGGTATCCAGTTCAGTAGTTTGCAGCTGACAAGCACTTGTCAGTACTTTCTGGTGTTTGTTTTCGTATGCATGTGTTTGCGTATAAATTCACTGATTTCAATCATTTCCTCCTCCAGGAGTTTAGTACATATGCCAGGAGTGTGCTGTGATTCACTGCTGTTGTGAAATCTATTTGGATGCTCACCCTCTGTCCTAGGCTTGCAGAAAAACTCCAAAAGGAGTGATTTCCAGCAAGAGATCCTTCCTCAGTGGCAGTCAGCCCTGAAATGGGGTCTAGGTGAATTGCCTTCACCTGTGCTTCTGTGGCTGACTTAGTGCTTGCCTCAGGTGATCAATCAGAGGTTCAGGCCATGACTCAACAGTTCCCATAAACTCCACTCCTTCACAGTGTGAACCAATGATAGAGTTAACTAGAGGGTGAGCCTTCCCTAATACAGAGACCTGACATTGCGATGCTTATACAATTTCCCGTTGCAATGCATGTTGACACAATTTAAGATGAGTGATGTTCAGTGTATAATGAAGTTAATGTTCTTTCATGGGCTAGTGCTCAGTGGTGTTACTGGAGGCGTGTAGTTGTGTGGTGCAGGTCCATCCTATGCTCCATCAGTCCCATGTAGACCATCACTGTGTGTCACACATGATCTCACTGCAACAATGGAACGCTTTGATGGCATTTTGTTCCTTCCAGTGGTCCTGGAGGCTCAAAGACTCACAGGGAGCAATACAGATGTTTCAGGGGTACCAGGAGGGGAAGGTCTGCCCTCCAGGGCAAGATACAGGCTGTATTTCTATCCTGGGTCAACACTTTGGCTTGTACTGGGGCATGTCCCGGCTGCCTATACCATAGCTTTTGGCCAGATGTCTGCAGCTGCACAACTATATCAGGCACCAAAGGGGGTGTCCTGATCTGCCATAGGGACATGAGGGGGGTCCCTTTAACAATGAAGATTGGAGTGTTGACCACAATATCAGTAGCCCATGTACCTATTACTGGAGGGACTACTGAGCCTCCCACCTCCAATAATCTATCTCCCCCAAGGTACAAGTAGGCCACACCAATTTGGTCCTACCTGTGCCATCCAAGGCCATTTTATTCTATGGGTACCCAGATCTAAATTGGCAGGGGCAGGGAGCAGAAGATTATTTTCATTGCCAATAGGGTCTTACCTGAATATCTGTGCCCGTAACTTGGATCCTAAGCAGAGAGGCCTATGTTTTCTGTAGCATTTTCAAGGCACTCAGTCTGCTGTCTCTAGGACTTTCATTCAGGTCCCGCAGGGTTTCATAGAGTCTTTCTGTTCACCCTTGCAGAGACTGAGAGTCTGTCTTCAAGGCAGCCTTAAGAATACCTTTGTAACATTCGATGAGGCCTGCCCCCCTTGAATTATATGGCAGTTGAATCACCATTCGATGTTGTTTTTTTCTGCCCAGCATTGTATCATTGCACCAGTAAAGTGAGTCCCTTGGTCGCTCTCGATGACTTGACTTGAGGTGTCCTGTAGACAGACATCAGTTTAGTAAGTGCCTTGATGGTGTATGTCTGGTTTGCTTTCTGTACTGAATAAGCCTGCAGTATCAATGCAGGTCAGGGCATATCTTGTGACCAGGGAGGGGCCCGATGTAAGCAACCTGCCATCACTAGGGAGGATTGTGTCCTCTAGCAAGATGGGCTGTTGTTGTTTTGGGCAACTATCTCAGTCTCACTTTGAAGCAAGCATTACAGTCTTAGCATGACTGGGCGATGTCAGATAGTTGTATGGGCAGCCCCTATGCTTTAGCAGCTGCCCACATTGTCTTTTGTCCAGCATGCCATAGCTTCTGATGTAACCAACAGGCGATATTCTCAGAGAGTGAATTCCCAATCCATTGAACTCAGGCCAGTGTGTCCGCTTTGTCATTTCCCGGTGACTGTAGGGGTTGGTGGCCAGAAACATGGCAGACACATACATACAGTCCTCCATTTAACTGTATTCCATATGTCTAACTACATATATTTGCCCCAGATTGGTCAGGCGCGGATAGTCCACTCCCCGCTGGCTCACCAAGTGTACAATCAACAAATATACCATTAGTAGAGTGGCGTGGTTATGTTGATATTTTACAGGTCATGTAACTAGAAGGATTATCACAGTGGAAAGGGATAATAAAAAATAAATGAAAATACACACCCGTGTTCTAGGCTTGCAGAACAACCTCAAAGGGAGCAATTTCCAGAAAGAGATACTTCCTCAGTGGCAGTCAGCCCTGAAATGGGGTCTAGGAGAAGTGGAGCCAGGCTCCGCCCCTTCTGGTCACTCAGGTGAATTGCCTTCACCTGTGCTTCTGTGGCTGACTCAGTGCTTGCCTCAGGTGATCAATCAGAGGTTCAGGCCATGACTCAACAGTTCCCATACAGGAGGGGTAAAGGGGGACAAGGGGTGGGGGGGGAAGGGTAACAAGAGATAGAGCACGCACCAAAGTTTGTGTGTTCTTCTCTTCATGCTCTGAAGCATGAAAATTCAGTATGCCAGATTTTGTCATGAAAAATCATGCTCTTTCTTCACCGTCTTTGTTACTAATTGATACTCCTTCCAAGATCTAAACACTGTATTTCTGTAGTGACAGAAAATAAAGCCTCCAATACAGAGCCACAGATAATTAAAACAAGCAAACAAATATAATTAAAACAAGCAAACAAATCCTTTTATGTTGTTTTTACTCATCTTTTTAGCAGAAATGTCTTTTCTGAAGAAGGTACTTATCAAAATATTCAACACATTTCGAAAGCAATGCAGACAAGGAGCCAATATAGCTTGGAGCAGTGACTAGAAGGAGCATGTGCTGATTTCCTTTCATGGAAGCCTTATGTATTTTCCTTTATTATATGAAAATATTTGCATTGTTAGGGGAGCGGAGCCATGGGGGCTGGCATTTGCATCTGTGTAATCTTCTAACCACTGAGAGCAGTGACCAGACATCAGTTCTTGACTGCAGGATCAAATACGTGGTGCCAAACTCCTTTATTGAATAAGTAAGCCATAAGACTATAAGCTGTAGTTTCCTTTTTGGCTAAACATTAATACCAGTAATCCACAAACTCAGCATCATTTAAAACTGATAATAGCAGGATGCTGTTTGAACTAATGTAGACCCTTGGCCCTTAGGAACTTCATAAACAGAGATTTCCAACTCTAGAAAGTTGTGCCTGTTTTTTTGGTTGTTTGAAAACACTTCTTTTAGATGGAATACCAAAATAAGGATTTCTCTTCCATTTCTTTCTGAAAAGAAATCCCACTACATGTCAGCAGTGCTGGAAATTTTGAACTCAAGTACATGCACAAAATAAGCAATTCCAGCCTTGGCACTGAGTGCTGGCAGAGATGCTCAGCTGTGTTTTGAAAGGGCCACCTCCAGAAGCAAAATACAAGTTCAACAACGCAGCTCATATAATATTTTCCAGTATTTGCTGTGTGTGTTGGTGATTCTTCATACTTTTAAGACCTGTTCCATCAAACAATAGAAGGAAATACAGTATATAGTGATGTTTTTTTTGGTAGTACGTTTGAATCTAGATCTCCTTGGGCAGGGCTGGTTTTGGTCGTTTACATCAAAGCTAATATGGTTAAAGCAAGGTATTTTATCAACCCTATCAGTGAAACATTTTCCAGAAAATGCTGTAAAAGACCCTACTAAAGGAAAAAAACTAAGGTAGATTAATAACAGTTTAAAATACTCATTGGAAGTATTATAAAATAATAAAATATAATTAAAAAAATAAAATATAATACAATATATTTGGTTATATAAGTTATTTGGATGTAGTAATAAAGTCTAATTCACAATAGCACTGAACAGTGAGAAGAAAAGCATGTTAACTGCAATAACTGGCAGAAGTATAATAAGGTCTACAGGTGGACCTCAACAGCAACAGGAAGGGGGCACATCTACAGGAGGACCTCAACAGAAAAGGGGTGCAAATATAGGAGGGTGTGACAAACAACGGGGCACATTCAGAAACAGGGTGCATGTCAGGACGGAATGAAAAGAAACCAGGCACGTCTACAGGAGGATGTATCTAGAAACAGGGTGTATCTCCATGAGGGCATCAACAGCAATGGGGCACATCTACATGAGGGCGTACCTAGCAACAGGGCACATCAAGAATAGGGGCGCGGCTAAAGGAAGGCGCGCCTTGCAATGGGGCACACCCAGCGACAGGGCGCGTCCACACGAGGGCGTGCCTAGCAACAGGGTGCGGGTAATAATGGGGTGTAGCTAAAGGATGGCGCGCCTTGCAAAGGGGCACACCCAGCAACAGGGCGCGTCTGCACGAGGGCGTGCCTAGCAACAGGGCACGTCAAGAATAGGGGCATGGCTAAAGGAAGGCGGGCCTTGCAAAGCGGCACATCCAGCAACAGGGCGCGTCCGCACTAGCAACAGGGCGCGGCTAAAAATGGAGCCCAGCAGCAGGAGGGCCCCACAGCAATGGCGCGCCGCTATAGGAAGATGTGCCTTGCAGTGGGGCACATCAAGCAACAGGGCACGTCCGCACGAGGGCATGCCTAGCAACAGGCCACAGCTAACAATGGGGCGTGGCTAAAGGATGGCGCGCCTTGCAATGGGGCACATCCAGCAACAGGGCGCGTCCCCACGAGGCCGTGCCTAGCAACAGGGTGCGGCTAACAATGGGGCACGGCTAAAGGAAGGCGCGCCTTGCAATGGGGCACATCCAACAACAGGGCGCGTCCGCACGAGGGCGTGCCTAGCAACAGGGCGCGGCCAACAATGGAGCCCATCAGCAGTAGGGCCTCACAGCAATGGGGCGCCGCTATAGGAAGATGTGCCTCGCAATGGGGCACATCAAGCAACAGGGCACGTATGCACGAGGGCATGCCTAGCAACAGGCCACAGCTAACAATGGGTCGTGGCTAAAGGATGGCGCGCCTTGCAATGGGGCACATCCAGCAAAAGGGCGCATCCACACGAGGGCGTGCCTAGCAACAGGGTGCGGGTAACAGTGGGGCACAGCTAAAGGTAGGCCCGCCTTGCAATGGGGCACACCCAGCAACAGGGCGCGTCCGCATGAGGGCGTGCCTAGCAACAGGGCACGGCTAACAATGGAGCCCATCAGCAGGAGGGCCTCACAGCAATGGGGCTCCGCTATAGGAAGATGTGCCTCGCAATGGGGCACATCCAGCAACAGGGCGAGTCCGCACGAGGGCGTGCCTAGCAACAGGGTGCGGCTAACAATGGAGCCCAGCAGCAGGAGGGCCCCACAGCAATGGCGCGCCGCTATAGGAAGATGTGCCGTGCAGTGGGGCACATCAAGCAACAGGGCACGTCCGCACGAGGGCATGCCTAGCAACAGGCCGCAGCTAACAATGGGGCATGGCTAAAGGATGGCGCGCCTTGCAATGGGGCACATCCAGCAAAAGGGCGCGTCCGCACGAGGGCGTACATAGCAACAGGGCGCGGCTAACAATGGAGCCCATCAGCAGTAGGGCCTCACAGCAAAGGGGCGCCGCTATAGGAAGATGTGCCTCGCAATGGGGCACATCCAGCAACAGGGCGCATCCGCACGAGGGCGTGCCTAGCAACAGGGCGCGGCTAACAATGGAGCCCAGCAGCACGAGGGCCTCACAGCAATGGGGCGCCGCTATAGGGAGATGTGCCTTGCAACGGGCCACATCCAGGAACAGGGCGTGTCAGCACAAGGGTGTGCCTAGAAACAGGGCGCATCTAAAGGAAGGCGCGCCTTGCAATGGGGCACATCCAGGAACAGGGCGTGTCTGCACAAGGGTGTGCCTAGCAACAGGGCGCATCTAAAGGAAGGCGCGCCTTGCAAAGGGGCACATCCAGCAACAGGGCGCGTGCACACGAGGGCGTGCCTAGCAACAGGGCAAGCCAAGAATAGGGGAGCAGCTAAAGGAAGGCGGGCCTTGCAATGGGGCACATCCAGCAACAGGGCGCGTCCGCACGAGGGCGTGCCTAGCAACAGGGTGCGGCTAACAATGGGGCACGGCTAAATGAAGGCGCGCCTTGCAATGGGGCACATCCAGCAGCAGGGCGCGTCCGCACGAGGGCGTGCCTAGCAACAGGGTGCGGGTAACAATGGGGCACAGCTAAATGAAGGCCCGCCTTGCAATGGGGCACATCCAGCAACAGGGCGCGTCCGCACGAGGGCGTGCCTAGCAACAGGGTGCGGCTAACAATGGGGCACGGCTAAATGAAGGCGCGCCTTGCAATGGGGCACATCCAGCAGCAGGGCGCGTCCGCACGAGGGCGTGCCTAGCAACAGGGTGCGGGTAACAATGGGGCACAGCTAAATGAAGGCCCGCCTTGCAATGGGGCACATCCAGCAACAGGGCGCGTCCGCACGAGGGCGTGCCTAGCAACAGGGTGCGGCTAACAATGGGGCACGGCTAAATGAAGGCGCGCCTTGCAATGGGGCACATCCAGCAGCAGGGCGCGTCCGCACGAGGGCGTGCCTAGCAACAGGGTGCGGGTAACAATGGGGCACAGCTAAATGAAGGCCCGCCTTGCAATGGGGCACATCCAGCAACAGGGCGCGTCCGCACGAGGGCGTGCCTAGCAACAGGGTGCGGCTAACAATGGGGCACGGCTAAATGAAGGCGCGCCTTGCAATGGGGCACATCCAGCAGCAGGGCGCGTCCGCACGAGGGCGTGCCTAGCAACAGGGTGCGGGTAACAATGGGGCACAGCTAAATGAAGGCCCGCCTTGCAATGGGGCACATCCAGCAACAGGGCGCGTCCGCACGAGGGCGTGCCTAGCAACAGGGTGCGGCTAACAATGGGGCACGGCTAAATGAAGGCGCGCCTTGCAATGGGGCACATCCAGCAGCAGGGCGCGTCCGCACGAGGGCGTGCCTAGCAACAGGGTGCGGGTAACAATGGGGCACAGCTAAATGAAGGCCCGCCTTGCAATGGGGCACATCCAGCAACAGGGCGCGTCCGCACGAGGGCGTGCCTAGCAACAGGGTGCGGCTAACAATGGGGCACGGCTAAATGAAGGCGCGCCTTGCAATGGGGCACATCCAGCAGCAGGGCGCGTCCGCACGAGGGCGTGCCTAGCAACAGGGTGCGGGTAACAATGGGGCACAGCTAAATGAAGGCCCGCCTTGCAATGGGGCACATCCAGCAACAGGGCGCGTCCGCACGAGGGCGTGCCTAGCAACAGGGTGCGGCTAACAATGGGGCACGGCTAAATGAAGGCGCGCCTTGCAATGGGGCACATCCAGCAGCAGGGCGCGTCCGCACGAGGGCGTGCCTAGCAACAGGGTGCGGGTAACAATGGGGCACAGCTAAATGAAGGCCCGCCTTGCAATGGGGCACATCCAGCAACAGGGCGCGTCCGCACGAGGGCGTGCCTAGCAACAGGGTGCGGCTAACAATGGGGCACGGCTAAATGAAGGCGCGCCTTGCAATGGGGCACATCCAGCAGCAGGGCGCGTCCGCACGAGGGCGTGCCTAGCAACAGGGTGCGGGTAACAATGGGGCACAGCTAAATGAAGGCCCGCCTTGCAATGGGGCACATCCAGCAACAGGGCGCGTCCGCACGAGGGCGTGCCTAGCAACAGGGTGCGGCTAACAATGGGGCACGGCTAAATGAAGGCGCGCCTTGCAATGGGGCACATCCAGCAGCAGGGCGCGTCCGCACGAGGGCGTGCCTAGCAACAGGGTGCGGGTAACAATGGGGCACAGCTAAATGAAGGCCCGCCTTGCAATGGGGCACATCCAGCAACAGGGCGCGTCCGCACGAGGGCGTGCCTAGCAACAGGGTGCGGCTAACAATGGGGCACGGCTAAATGAAGGCGCGCCTTGCAATGGGGCACATCCAGCAGCAGGGCGCGTCCGCACGAGGGCGTGCCTAGCAACAGGGTGCGGGTAACAATGGGGCACAGCTAAATGAAGGCCCGCCTTGCAATGGGGCACATCCAGCAACAGGGCGCGTCCGCACAAGGGCGTGCCTAGCAACAGGGTGCGGTAACAATGGGGCACGGCTAAAGGAAGGCACGCCTTGCAATGGGGCACATCCAGCAACAGGGCGCGTCTGCACGAGGGCGTGCCTAGCAACAGGGTGCGGCTAACAATGGAGCCCAGCAGCAGGAGGGCCTCACAGCAATGGCGCGCCGCTATAGGAAGATGTGCCTTGCAGTGGGGCACATCAAGCAACAAGGCACGTCCGCACGAGGGCATGCCTAGCAACAGGCCGCAGCTAACAATGTGGCGTGGCTAAAGGATGGCGCGCCTTGCAATGGGGCACATCCAGCAAAAGGGCGCGTCCGCACGAGGACATGCCTAGCAACAGGGCGCGGCTAACAATGGAGCCCATCAGCAGGAGGGCCTCACAGCAAAGGGGCGCCGCTACAGGAAGATGTGCCTCGCAATGGGGCACAGCCAGGAACAGGGCGCATCCGCACGAGGGCGTGCCTAGCAACAGGGCGTGGCTAAAAATGGAGCCCAACAGCAGGAGGGCCTCACAGCAATGGGTCACCGCTATAGGAAGATGTGCCTAGCAATGGGCCACATCCAGGAACAGGGCGTGTCGGCACAAGTGTGTGCCTAGAAACAGGGCGCATCTAAAGGAAGGCGCGCCTTGCAATGCGGCACATCCAGCAACAGGGCGTGTCCACATGAGGGTGTGCCTAGCAAAGGGTGCGGTAACAATGGCGCACGGCTAAAGGTAGGCGCGCCTTGCAATGGGGTACATCCAGCAACAGGGCGCGTCCGCACAAGGGCGTGCCTAGCAACAGGGTGCAGTAACCATGGCACACGGCTAAAGGAAGGCGCGCCTTGCAATGGGGTACATCCAGCAACAGGGCGCGTCTGCACGAAGGCGTGCCTAGCAACAGGGCGCAGCTAACAATTGGGCCCATCAGCAGGACAGCCTTAACAGCAAAGGGGCGCCGCTATAGGAATGTGCGCCGTGCAATGGGCCATATCCAGGAACAGAGTGTGTCTGTACAAGGGTGTGCCTAGCAACAAAGCGCATCTAAAGGAAGGCGTACCTTGCGATGGGGCACATCCAGCAACACGGCGCGTCCACACGAGGGCGTGCCTAGCAACAGGGCAAGTCAAGAATAGGGGCGTGGCTAAAGGAAGGCGCGCCTTGCAATGGGGCACATCCAGCAACAGGGCGCGTCCGCACAAGGGCGTGCCTAGCAACAGGGTGCGGGTAACAATGGGGCACGGCTAAAGGAAGGCGCGCCTTGCAAAGGGGCACATCCAACAACAGGGCGCATCCGCACGAGGGCGTGCCTAGTAACAGGGCGCAGCTAACAATGGAGCCCAGCAGCAGGAGGGCCCCACAGCAATGGCGCGCCGCTATAGGAAGATGTGCCTTGCAGGGGGGCACATCAAGCAACAAGGCACGTCCGCACGAGGGCATGCCTAGCAACAGGCCGCAGCTAACAATGGGGCGTGGCTAAAGGATGGCGCGCCTTGCAATGGGGCACATCCAGCAAAAGGGCGCGTCCGCACGAGGGCGTGCCTAGCAACAGGGTGCGGGTAACAATGGGGCACGGCTAAAGGAAGGCGCGCCTTGCAATGGGGCACATCCAGCAACAGGGCGCGTCCGCAAGAGGGCGTGCCTAGCAACAGGGTGCGGGTAACAATGGGGCGCGGCTAAAGGAAGGCGCGCCTTGCAATGGGGCACATCCAGCAACAGGGCGCGTCCGCACGAGGGCGTGCCTAGCAACAGGGTGCGGGTAACAATGGGGCACGGCTAAAGGAAGGCGCGCCTTGCAATGGGGCACATCCAGCAACAGGGCGCGTCCGCAAGAGGGCGTGCCTAGCAACAGGGTGCGGGTAACAATGGGGCGCGGCTAAAGGAAGGCGCGCCTTGCAATGGGGCACATCCAGCAACAGGGCGCGTCCGCACGAGGGCGTGCCTAGCAACAGGGTGCGGGTAACAATGGGGCACGGCTAAAGGAAGGCGCGCCTTGCAATGGGGCACATCCAGCAACAGGGCGCGTCCGCAAGAGGGCGTGCCTAGCAACAGGGTGCGGGTAACAATGGGGCGCGGCTAAAGGAAGGCGCGCCTTGCAATGGGGCACATCCAGCAACAGGGCGCGTCCGCACGAGGGCGTGCCTAGCAACAGGGTGCGGGTAACAATGGGGCACGGCTAAAGGAAGGCGCGCCTTGCAATGGGGCACATCCAGCAACAGGGCGCGTCCGCAAGAGGGCGTGCCTAGCAACAGGGTGCGGGTAACAATGGGGCGCGGCTAAAGGAAGGCGCGCCTTGCAATGGGGCACATCCAGCAACAGGGCGCGTCCGCACGAGGGCGTGCCTAGCAACAGGGTGCGGGTAACAATGGGGCACGGCTAAAGGAAGGCGCGCCTTGCAATGGGGCACATCCAGCAACAGGGCGCGTCCGCACGAGGGCGTGCCTAGCAACAGGGTGCGGGTAACAATGGGGCGCGGCTAAAGGAAGGCGCGCCTTGCAATGGGGCACATCCAGCAACAGGGCGCGTCCGCACGAGGGCGTGCCTAGCAACAGGGTGCGGGTAACAATGGGGCACGGCTAAAGGAAGGCGCGCCTTGCAATGGGGCACATCCAGCAACAGGGCGCGTCCGCACGAGGGCGTGCCTAGCAACAGGGTGCGGGTAACAATGGGGCACGGCTAAAGGAAGGCGCGCCTTGCAATGGGGCACATCCAGCAACAGGGCGCGTCCGCACGAGGGCGTGCCTAGCAACAGGGTGCGGGTAACAATGGGGCACGGCTAAAGGAAGGCGCGCCTTGCAATGGGCCACATCCAGCAACAGGGCGCGTCCGCACGAGGGCGTGCCTAGCAACAGGGCGCAGTTAACAATGGAGCCCAGCAGCAGGAGGGCCTCACAGAAATGGGGCGCCGCTATAGGAAGACGTGCCTTGCAATGGGGCACATCCAGCAACAGGGCACGTCCGCACGAGGGCGTGCCTAGCAACAGGGCGCGGCTAACAATGGGGCACGGCTAAAGGAAGGCGCGCCTTGCAAAGGGGCACATCCAGCAACAGGGCGCGTCCGCACGAGGGCGTGCCTAGCAACAGGGCGCGGCTAACAATGGAGCCCAGCAGCAGGAGGGCCTCACAGCAATGGGGCGCCGCTATAGGAAGGTGTGCCTTGCAATGGGGGCACATCCAGCAACAGGGTGCGTCTGCACGCGGGTGTGCCTAGCAACAGGGCACGTCAGGAATAGGGGCGCAGCTAAAGGAAGGCGCGCATTGCAATGGGGCACACCCAGCAACAGGGCGCGTCCGCATGAGGGCGTGCCTAGCAACAGGGTGCGGCTAACAATGGGGCGAGGCTAAAGGATGGCGTGCCTTGCAATGGGGCACATCCAGCAACAGGGCGCGTCTGCACGAGGGCGTGCCTAGCAACAGGGTGCGGGTAACAATGGGGCACGTCTAAAGGAAGGCGCGCCTTGCAAAGGGGCACATCCAGCAACAGGGCGCATCCGCACGAGGTCGTGCCTAGGAACAGGGCGCGGCTAACAATGGGGCCCATCAGCAGGACAGCCTTAACAGCAAACAGGCACAGGTGTAGGAATGCGCGCCTTGCAATGGGGCATATCCAGTACCAGGGCAGATCTTTACGAGGGCGTGCCTGGCAACAGGGTACGTCTAGCCACTGGGGTGCATCCACATGTACTTACAAGTAGTGATTCTTGTTTTTTTCCTTGTCCTTTTTCTTTTCTGAATTCCTCATTGTAGCTGAATTTGTTATAGCATTCTTCCTCTTTCCTTAGTTTTCCATTGCTTGCTATATTAAAATAACCAAAATTTGCGCATTATTATGTGATATCTGTGATGTTTATGTTTTAGTCTTTCAATATGAAGTGCAATTTCTATTGAATCAACAACATTTTAGTGTAGTCTTTTTTCCTTATCGGAAATACTTTATCATTTATTCTAGTTTTTCTGTTGCTTTTGATTTCTTACTATATTATTTGTTGTTAATCTTAGTGTTTTACTTATTTTTTAGTCTCTTTTGTAGTAATCATCATAAAATCCAATTTTCTTTTTCATACATCCATTATAGATATTAAGGATATAAAGCTACTTTTTTAAGTTACTATCTTCTTTTAAATATTGTATTCTTTTAGTTTAGCTGCAGAAGTAATACAATTTCCCCCTTATCCTCTGATTACATTCTTCAGATTCATATTTATTTTGAATCTATTCAGCTTTAGCTAAGTAACTGAGGGTCCTCATTTCTTAATTAAATTGTGGCATGCTGTCAATCCCTTGATCATATATCACTGAGTTGTTTTTAATTCTTTTGTTATTTTCACCATCCATTGTTTTTGATCTAGATAATATTTTGTAGTTTATGTTTTTATTTATTAAATAAAATTAAGTCATCAATTCTTTGAGCAATGCTTTTAGAAACTATTTGTGTTATCTGACTTCATGACAGAGAAGGAAACAAATTCAATTTCTTCTATCCAGTTTAATGACATCACTTCAAAGGTATTAGTCAAAGACCAATAATAAGAAAAGAATACTTACCTTATTTCAAATGAAAGGCTCACTGAAAACTTCCAGAGAAACAACAGTCTCTAAAAATAGATACTTCCCTCATCACTGCCAGCCCTTAAATGAGAGAGGGGTTTACCCAGAGTGCATCTGTCCTGTTGCACAGGTGAATTGCCTGCACCTGTGCTCCTAGGGCTCACCATGCCTCTTCACTGGGTGCTCAATCACTAGTGCAGGCTGTGACCTAACGGTTCCCATACAAACTTTTATATAGATTTTGATGGGTTACTCGTGATGATTTTATCAACAAGTTTTTTCATCTCAATGAAGGCTTTAGTATTATAGAGGCAGAGGGAAATTAGACTTCTGTTCTTGATATGGTTGTGAAAAAACTGTTATTTTCCAAAAAAAACATTGGATCTTCTGACTCAGTTCACTACTGTCAAGGCTATCTAAGGACAAACTCCGGAAAAAAAAACCAAACCAAAACAAAATGAAAAAAAACAACAGAAAAGTCAGAATAACATTGGCTTTGGAAAAAAAAAAATAGAAAAAAAATGAACAGGATTTCAACAAGTCTTTTATAGGCGAAAATAAATCCTGAGTGTTGCTCAGATTTTCCTCTTCTGAACCACGATTTTCTGACATTATAACTATAATGTTGTCAGCTAGAACTATGTCTATGTATTTAAATACCCAAGGTTATTTTTAGATCTAGCTTTAAAAAATGTATTAAAACATTAATTAACTTGCTAATATTTCAAATCACTCTCACATCTTTTGTTCCTGTTTATTAAAAACTAGTTTTCTGAAATGTATCCCTTTAGGGAAAAATAGACTCTAGCAGACTTCAGGCTATAATGCCTGTGAAATCCTTTCTTTCAATGCTAATATATAGAAATCTATTACGAGCTATAAGATCAAGTTTCACTTGCTGACTACCAATGAAGCTGGTGAGGATGTAAGTAAAGATGCATTTTGGGTAGTTTCACCCTGAGAGATTGCTCTGTGATCTTTGATAATTATATATTATTACTTTGCTGAGACAGATGTCTGGCTTCCACATTTGTTTTTCTGCTCTATGCCTCATCAGAGGGACTTTCAATGGCAAAACAAAGAGATCTAAGCCTTGAAGGGATCAGGTGCTAAGAGATCTGCCTCATCTTTCACATTGGACTATTCAGTTTGGGTTGTTTTGATTTTGGCCTAACTCAAGAGCCTATTTATCATAACATTACCTGGCTACCATCTCATGATAATCTATTTCTCTATTACACTGAAATCTCTGTAGCGCAATATTTGAACATCAGCAGAAAATATCCCATAGTATTCTGCGTTTTCTTTAGATCCTGTCATGTGGTCATTTCAAAGTACCTGGGGTGGTGAGGAGGAATCCAGTGCTTGCTTTGAAAATCCTCAGACAGAAGACGCTGTGGTTTGTGCATGATGTCTAGTAAACACATCATTCTCTAAGGCACTTACTTTCTCAAATAGAAACATTACTCCTTTCTTCCTGAGGAGCTGCCTGGTTTTCAGCATGGAAAAATACAGAATGAAAAAGACTCTGGGATTTTAAAAAGTCACAAATGCAGAACAACTACCTCTCTGTATTAATCATGTGAAAGAATTTTCTCATAGCTGACCCAGCTGTTACTGCTTGTGTCTTACTTGGGTGCTAGGCAGACAGGCAAGGTTAAAATCTCATTTCTCTGTTTTGGGGGGTTGCATTCTACAAGTGCTAAAACGTCCTCTGTCTCCCTGTGACTTGCAGAAGTTGGGACAGGCTTATGAGATGCAACAGGTGAATGTGGCTACCCGAATTCAGGGATGTCCTCTGCGGCATGTTCCCAACTACACCTGGGGAGGGAAGGGGCTGGAACATGGAGCTCATCCACACATTGCAGGGGCCGCTGGATAACTTCAGTACCCAGGAAAACTGGATGCAGGGCAATAGGGGAGCATTAAGTGCTTGGCTTAGGTCTCTTGGCTGTAGGCATAACTACATATCCTGAGTGCACAAGAACTTGCCATATATACATTTAATTCCTTCTAACTTAACAGATAATATGGGGGTCTTGAATTTACATTGTCCTGCTGTTCCACCCTCTTTATATTCCTTCTGGATGAGCTTTGCCTTTGCGTTAGCATTTTTTAAAGCCCTGATTACAGACAAGTGGAAATAAGAAACTCACTCTTTGAATGGTTCACAGCTGGAATATTTTGCTGAGATGATATGCATAATTTGGGAGGAGGCAGAAGATAGACTCAAATCTGAAGACTTCCCAACTTGGGTGCCGTCCTGCAAGTATCAGATCTAGGATCAAAATTAAATATAAATGTTCCATTTTACTTTCTTGAATACCAGTAGTTTATTACAAAAATCCACTAGCTGAGGCTCAAAATTAATTTAATTACCCTAACCATAATAGGGTAGCTTCAAATATTCATCTACATTATTCAAAGACCACCTAAATTAAGTTGATTGAAAACGGTTCACAGATTGCAAATGTATGTTGATCTTTTCTGTCCACCCTTGGTTCTGAGAGGAGTTCATGTGCAGAGAGTGTTCTTTCACTTATAGCCGATCCATAAGTTGTAACAACTGCAGTCAATACACTGATAGCACGTGCCATTTGTAAATAGACAAGGATAATAAACAACTTAAAATTTTTCCTCAGGAAAAGTACAAGCTCTCCTGGTTGATACATCACTAATGTGCACCTAATTTAGCAGGCCTGGTTCATTTTTGCACACATTATGTTGGATTCCTGTCATCGATAACAGTGATCAGAATTTTAACAAGGGAAAAGCAGAATATGTAAAGGCATACCTCCTTCCAAATCCACCAGTGATGAGGCTTAGTCATCTCTGGGAGGAGCATAAGACCCCTAGAATACACCCTATCCTGTAAGACTGAACCTTCAAGTTTCTCAAACTAATTCAGTATGTATTCTGAACAAGCCTAGTAACTGCTTAGATTGCCTCTGAATCAAGTCTTGCTGTCATGGTAGACAGCTTGCTAAGATCTGATAGCAAAGGAGCAGATGATTAAACAAGTCTCTTCTGGCCTTACGGGACTAAGAGGGAAGGTATAACCTTATACCCAAGAAATCAGACATCTTAGGAAGAGGGCTGTAACCCTGGGCCTTTGTATAAAAGCCAGCTTTCAGCAGAAGGCACAGTAACTTCCCGGGATCCTAAGGCTGGAGGGGTAGCTCTGGGATAGCTGTCACAAGAAAAGGAAACTCATGCATGCAAGAGAGTTGCTGACATGAGCAAAAGGGTCTGGGAGGGTTTCTTTACTAGTGCAAATTTCCTCTTTTCTATTAGGCCCCAGTACAGCTCTAAGCGTGCTGACCAGTGTTTACTCCTTCATGCTGCCAGAAAAAGCACAAGTGGTAGTTCATCAGAAGCATTCAAGGGGAAAATTCTGCATGCAATAATAATGCAGGACTAATACATGCAGTATTTCCAATAATGAGGTCATTCAAATGTTTCCAGTTCTTATTTATTTATCCTAGATAACCATTCCTACTTTG
Organism: Pavo muticus; assembly: GCA_016647715.1. Taxonomy (NCBI): domain Eukaryota; kingdom Metazoa; phylum Chordata; class Aves; order Galliformes; family Phasianidae; genus Pavo; species Pavo muticus. The sequence goes on from JACDJE010000106.1 coordinate 1,769,103, forward strand.
TCACTCTTGCAGTAAATGAAAGATTTGTCTTCGGTATATTTTGTATTCTTTAGTTTTCCCATTTGACTTAGCCATTTGGAGACACAACCCCAGAGAAATTAAGTGAAAATTCTATAAACTACCAGAGTTACAAGTTTAGAGGTACATGTTCAGAGCCAATAATTTTGGTGGAATAAAGCTGTAGTGCACGTTGCTAAATTTTCATTTGGTCATACTGACTTTCCAGGTTGCTGACACACAGTGTAATGAACAGCAACACCGCTACTACATTTAATGTGAAATGAAAAGTTCTATTTTCTATCAATTTTATTTCCCAGATACGCATTTTTTTTTTCAATTTGTTTCAATTAATTCATTCTGTGTAATTCATAGTTGGTTTTGCTTCCTGAAAATCAGGCATTAAACAAGATTTAATCTCCAAATATAGAATGTACAGAATCCAGATCAAGTCATTGTGATTATGATGCACTTTAGACTTCTTTGCACTTATGATCCAGAAGTCTTAGAGAAACAAGCAGTTATGAACAAGCAGTTTATAGCAAGTGCAAATTTTATTTCACTGTTTACGGCACTTCAAAATGAATAAGCAGTGTCAAAGTAGTTTTCAGATGTAAAAACCAAAAAAGAAGAAATATGCATCATTGCTCTTTTTTCTTTTTTTTTTTTTAGCTAGCTCCAGAGAGTACATTTGCTTTACACTTGATAGCTCCTTTAGAGTATGAGTATGACAGTATCAAAGAAATAAAAATTTCCAGTGCGCAGAACCATCCACACTCTCACTCTTGCTACAGCTTAGCAAATACCTTTTTTTTTTTTTTTTTTTTTTTTTTTT